>WUAW01010880.1:2325-13085 GCA_017165845.1 Thaumetopoea pityocampa
ACACCATAAAAGAATCTAGAAATATTTGTAGGAAAATAATTTCAAATCTCATAGTAATCCATGCTGAACTGATTTTGAAGTACTATGTCATTTATAAGCTTAACTTTAAACATATGTTCAATGAAATTTATGAAATCAAAGAAATGTATTATTTTAGGCTTTAATAGATGCTCACGATCAAATAGGTGCAATTTGGTTGGAGCGTGGTTCCGGGATTGATGACAAGACTCCTGCAGTTGAAGCTAATAAAGTCATTGAAGAGACAAACGAGGAGAACGAAGACATGCCTGTAGAAACTGTGAAAGTGGTTGGTCTTAGAAAAGTGCCTGGACAACCTTTAGGATTAACTGTAAGTCACCATCTGTATAGGTCACTGTAAAATCTCATTTATTGTTTTTTCTTAATAAAAACTAGCTGAAAGTAACTTCATAACCATACAATATTATGTGGTAATAATGATTTATAGTCTGTCTTGCTGTCCTAGGATACATTTTACCAAAACTCCAAACAACTGGCTCAGTGACTCTGCTGTGAAAATGAAATAGATTATATATTATTATGAAGAATTTTTAATGATACTACATTTAAACATGCACAAACATTGTTATTGAATTTTTTAATGTAATATTTCATATACAGGTAACTACTGATGAACATGGGCAGCTGATTGTGGCTCGGATTTTAGCTGGTAGTGCTGCTGCCAAGCAGGCATTAGTGTCAGTCGGTGATGTACTTTTGGAAGTGGATGGAGTGCATATTGATTCAGAAGAGCAGCTCAAAGATGCTGTTGCAAAACCAAGTGACAGGGTCACACTTAAAGTTGGGCCCAACCTTAAAGAGAAAAGTGCACAGTTAACAAATAAACTCAGTGTAAGTTCAATTTCACACACAACACATATAAATTTGTTTATGAATATCTGCAGAATTTACCTGAATTTTAAAGTTCTAATGTTGGCCCATACCGCAAAGCCTAAACACAAAAGACTGACCAGTGCGTCCTACTCATCATGACATAAGGTGCCGACACGCGGAATCTGATGGTGTGATAATCTGCAAAAAGTGACTGGCAGCTTCTGGATGGAACTCTCACTTGTATATTTATTCATATTTTCTTTGATTAAACGCCATATTTTATCCTAAGTTATAATGGTACTTTGCTCTGGGGACCACCATTACAATTGAAACTATATTGTCTTCTAAGTTTTTATTATGTAAGTAAACTTAGAATAGTATCCTCAATTAAAAATAACCATCAACAGATCTGCTCATAGTCAGGAAGACTGATTGCATGATATATATATGAAAAAAAAAATTAAAAAAAATAATTGTTATTATTCTTACAGTGTTATGTTCGAACATTATTCGATTATGATCCTAAAGAAGACACCCTAATACCCTGCAAAGAAATTGGTCTGACATTTAAGAGAGGAGACATTTTACAAGTAAGAAATATTAATATAAAAAAATATTGTTAAAAATCTCTTTACAAATGGATGTAATTATTATTGCTTTGTAATGCCGTCATGTAAGAGTAATTGTAAGCGTAATGCGAGTAGACCCCCGACTAGGTGGACCGATGATCTGGTGAAAGTCGCGGGCAATCGGTGGATGCAGGCAGCCCGCCCATAGCTGCTTGATGTGGCGATCATTGGAGGAGGCCTATGTCCAGCAGTGGACGTCTGTGGGCTGATATGATGATGATGATGATGAACGTCGTCAGCAGAGGGATACTGTAGCATAAGGTGCAGTAGTGTTGTAACGCCTGCCAAGTGTGGAGATTATGGCAAATCCCTTCCCTTTAATAGAGGAGACCCTTTTATGGATGATCCTTAAATTTATAATTAGGTTTCCACCTAGAATTCACTTTGAAGACTATAAACTGAATAGTCTTAAAATAATAAATAAATTATGTAGTCTTAGTAACAAAATGTCAGTATTGATATTGCTGAAAATCAACTTCCTTAATGGCAAGACTATTAACTTGTTTCATTACATACAATTTTATTTATGCTGAAAACTTCGCTCACAATATTATAGTGATGATGTTGATGCTTTATAGCTTAAGTTCTTTCTTTGATATTTGATCCGCTTGCTTCCAAAATTAAAAAAAATGGGCCACTGGTTGAGAACTAAAAAGATAACAAGCAGACAAACAAACGCACTATTAGTTGACATAATATTACATTGGTATGGAAGTGTGAATTTACATATTACACAAATAAATAAAAAATGCATGATAAAAAGAAACAAAATTCCAAAAAGAAACGAAAATCCATGCACTAGTATTCGTTTCTTAAGATGTTAACACAAATAATTATTTATTGATGTAATTACGACTTTTCACCGGTGCATTGTATGTATGGTTTTATTTAGATTATCATACATTTCAGATATCAGACAGGAAAGATCCAAATTGGTGGCAAGCAAGTCATGTAGAGAGCCCTGATGTGGTGGGCTTGATACCGTCACCAGAGTTAGAAGAAAGGCGTAAAGCTTATGTACCTCCCGAGGCAGACTTTGTGCATAAAATCAGCATATGCGGTGCACGGGTAATACATATTCAATATCTTATTAATTTTAATAATTAATTAATAATCAAATAATTAATGAATCTTTAAAACAATTTTTGAATATTTAATGTGAACTAAAATATAGATGAATACGATTCATGATATATGTTTACGTAGATCACAAAAAATGTTTGCTTCTATATCTTTATCAAAAAGCTCCAAACTGATAACAAATAATTAGCAACAGAAAGTCATGGTAGTTGTTAGGAGAAACATGTGCAAAAAGTAATGATCAACCGTAACTACATTTTCGGTCAACCGAAGCTGAACCCAAATTTTGACTTTTATATTAGTTTGGGCCGACACCAGAATCGAAAATTGTTTAATTTTCCGAAGCAATCTAGTGTATTTTTTTTTAATAAAACATTTAAAGCAAAAATCTATATATCATTTGTTCAAATTTTTCTATAAATAATTGCATATTAACAGTTTAGTATCTTCCGTTAAATGTAAAAAGTCATATCGAGAATACGCAAACGTCAGTTTTGGCAAAGGCAAAATTTGGGCCGAATTTTGGCGGAAAGCGAAATCGTGGTTAAATTATTTGTCCGATTTTTTTTTTTGAAAATAACCGAAACTTCGGTTAGTCATTTGCTAAAGACCAAACAAGAGATTTCATTTTAGCTGCATCTCTAAACCATACTATAAAAATGTAAATACTTTATTCACACATTAATATCTAGCTCCAAATTAGAATTCCCTGTGTCCTGAGTATTAGACAACGGTATACATACATATATACTAATACATATGTATATATAATAGATAAACATTGACTCGGGTACAAACATTGGTGCTCATCACATAAAATTTGTCCCTACCGGTTTTCAAACCCGTGTCTCAAAAAGGGAGGCCACAGGAGTTAGTACCTACAGAATCACAAAAATAAAAGAAATTTATACAAAATAAAATTAACCAATATATGTACGTATTAAATCTTCAATATTGATTAGTGTATTTGTATCTAATTAGTTCTATTAAACTTCACCAACTCATTGCAGTCAGTGTCAAAATCCAATGCTATCAGAAATACGAAATGCAGCTAAATTATAATTCAATGGCACTTTGAAATCGGTTTGCATAGTAATTAAGGCCTGCCTGCTGATCGTAATTATAAAGCACCGCGAATACATACGACTTACCATCGATTGTTTACGGAAATGAATAAACTTCATTAATATCAGCAATTCTGTGTGAATCATCATTCAATTGCTTTCATGCATTTACATAATCTACACGAACACCGCGTCAGCTCTTACCTTCCAATTGTGTCGTTGCGCGTGCCTGATTATGAAGTTTTATTGTTCCGGTATCATTGAATTGAATTTTTTTTAACACGTTTATCATACGTGACTCATACTGTTACAATTTTATTAATAAATATAAACACAATTTAGTTAGTTGTACAATTACTAGCTATAGTCTGTTAGCATTACAAACCTGCATGGCTGAATGAGTGTGTCAAATCTACTAACACGCACCCGGCCAACGTGGTAGAGTACAGCCTAAGGGAACATGCGTGCCCCTGTAGTGGGGACAAATATGTACTGGAGATGAGATGTCAATATTTAAATTAATCTCTGAGTTATAACCATTGGAAACTATTTTGGACGTGACTTTCTCCATGTTTCGAAAGGCACGTTAAATTGTGGGGACACTAGTCGCCTCTGCGATTGTGAGGGCTTCTGGAATGAGGACCGACACGTCCCATAGACAAATACTAATTTCTCGAACTGCAGACCTTAAATAATTCAAGAATAATAAATGGAATAGTAGAAGAAGAGAAAGTCAATCTGATGTTGAAGGTGTTTCTTAGATATCGAAGAAAAAGAAGAAGTTTGTGTACGAGTCGCGGTCGTGCGTGCAGCTGGAGGGCGCGGAGCTCGCGCTGTACGAGGAGGTGGCGCGCACGCCGCCGTTCCTGCGGCGCGTGCTCGCCCTCGTGGGCACGCGCGGCGTCGGCCGCCGGACCATCAAGAACCGCATGTTACAGGACCACCCCGACCGCTTCGGCGCCGTCGTACCACGTTAGTGCACACCCATACTCCGTATTAACCAAACAACTTCGTGACAAAGACAACTTCGTGAGGAAACCTGCATGCCTGAATGAATATGTGAACACGCACCCGGCTAGCGCGGTAGACTACAGCCTAAGGGGAGATCCGTGACCCTGTAGTGGGGACAAATATGTACTGGAGATGAAATTTAAACACTTTTAATATTTCAATTTTCATATACTCCAGATTTTATTTACTTCGTTATCTCTGAACTGCTCAAAGGTGACTGGCAGTGAATGTCCCTAATATGAAGTCCGCCTTACATATATAGTGTATAAAGTGTAAATAAATAAATCTGAGCTTCAGATTATTTTCTATATCAGTAACGAACTTGCCGAAACTGTAACCGTCAACGAAATCACGTTCGTATTTATTGAGCTTTATTTCTCGTAATGGCGCATCCTCACGCAATCCCTAGCGAATGTACACTAGTGTGAGTAGTGCAAACGTTTGTACGCGCCGGCCACAACTTCACTGTACTGTGTCAACTTGACTGTACCGACGTGAAGACCCTCGCATTTCACTGCAGCCATAAATTTTACGTGGCGCTGTACTTATTAGACTTTAATCGCTGCTAGTGTCGACGTCCCTTCGCCCTTGATGTCTTGTGTAACGTCTAGAAAGTGTGTAAACATACAGAAGCGGCTATACTGCTCGCACTTTGTTCCCTCTCCAACATATATGTAACAAGAAGTTACCGGGCGCTGTCCTATGCGCCTGTAGTGCGTCTATGGCTCTCTAAACTTATATACTACTATAATATGAGAATTTAAAAAATCCAAATCGATAAAAGTTAAAGTTTCGTTTTAGAATCATTTTATGTACTGAAATTTTTACAGTGGGCTTTGTCATCATACCTCGAGAACTGGTTGAGAGATACTGAGATTTCCAAGCCGTCAACTTTAACAGTATATTTATATTTCTCGAAAAAAATGCATCTGTAGTCGCTGTTTACCTTTGTGTCACCTTTGATCTACGTCTATAGTAAAGTTTCAATACTGTTTAATTCGTTTTTTATCATTCTAACTGAATTAAGTAGTTTGCAATGTTTACTTTCGTTAGGAGAAAAAATTACATTAAAATATTATATAGATACATCACGCCCTCCCCGACCGATGGAAGAAAACGGCCAATCGTACTGGTTCGTGTCGCGAGAGGAGATGGAACGCGACGCGCACGCGGGCCGGTTCCTCGAGTACGGGGAGCACAACGGGCATCTGTACGGAACGCATCTGGACTCTATACGGGCCGTCATGAAGGAAGGTGAAACAGATTATTTTTACAAACTAGCTTTTGCCCGCGGCTTCGCCCGCGTGAATGTCAGTTTTCCGCTACATGGGAAACCCTGACACAATCATAGATTTATATAAAAAGCCTTAGACCCACTTTTATTTAACTTTCGTACATTAACTGCGGCTACTAAAATAAGGATCAAGCTGTATCTTCAATTCTACGGGACCAATTTTGATGAAACATACCNATTCCTCGAGTACGGGGAGCACAACGGGCATCTGTACGGAACGCATCTGGACTCTATACGGGCCGTCATGAAGGAAGGTGAAACAGATTATTTTTACAAACTAGCTTTTGCCCGCGGCTTCGCCCGCGTGAATGTCAGTTTTCCGCTACATGGGAAACCCTGACACAATCATAGATTTATATAAAAATCCTTAGACCCACTTTTATTTAACTTTCGTACATCAACTGCGGCTACTAAAATAAGGATCAAGCTGTATCTTCAATTCTACGGGACCAATTTTGATGAAACATACCGTAGTATTTAAGTCAGAATAGTACCTTTAAGCCTATAACAGTTTAAACTAAAATCTACCCGCTAGTTTTTGCGTGGAGCCCGAACAAACAAACAATCAAACATCGACAGATTTGGTTTCAGAAGCCCGTAATTAGTCGATCTGAGTAGTTTGTTTTTAAATATATTTGATTTTTGAAAATTTGACTTATAATAGTATAGATATATGTAAATTCGAATACCAAACTGCACAAGGCCAGCGCGGTAGATTATTGCCTGATCCCCCTCCCGATTAGGAGAGGTCCGCGCCCCTGTGGTGAAGACGGATATGGACTGGGATGGATATTAAAATTTAATTTTTCTTGTATTTTTCATGATAGCAATTTACTGCATTTTCGCGCCATTTCTACCAGTTGTGTTTCAAGTGTGTTTCCAGTTTAAAATATTTTTCAACAATAAAATGGCGGTGTGTCACATATTATTGCAACTTGGCCACTTTTGACGTAAATCTAACGAATATTACACTGACTAGACGAAATTACGGGAATTTCGTCTACGGCCTTAAAAAACGATATCTTTTCATTTTAAGTTTTATTCCAATGATTCAATTGTATATAACTATAACGAAAATACCGAAGTCGATACGACTGCACTTAGTTTTTTGACGATTTATACCATTTTAACAACTAAAAATTTTAAATGCGTCACATGATGGAGTGCAAATCGTTTCACTCGTAAGCAATGAACATTTTAATATAGAATACGAGGGGTGATCCAAAAGTAATGATAATTGGTCATTTCTAGTCTTCGTAAGAATCCAAACACTACTTTTTTTGCTCGCTTATATACCTACTACTTCACTATAAAAAATCATATAAATAGGACACATTTGACTACGAACCGTCGAAAAGAAAATATCAAAATGGAGAAAAACGAAAAACGAAGAGCAGTCATCAAGTACCTCTGTTTGAAAAAAATGTCTACCAAAGACACACGGTGACTTGGTGGAAACATTAGGAGACTGCTCCTCCATATTCAACAGTTGCACGCTGGGCCAAGGAGTTTAAACTGGGTAGAACATCCACTGAAGCTGAACATCGCAAAGGACGACTATCCACGTCTCTAACCGAAGATAACGTGGAAAAAGTGGAAGATATTGTGTTGGCAGATCGAAGAGTGACCATCAGGTATGTAGCTGAGGTCACAAGGATCTCATATGGTAGCATTCAAAGAATCATTGCCAACGAATTACCTATGACAAAGGTCTTTGCGCGTTGAGTACCGAGATATTAACTGACGAGCAAAAGAAAAAACGAGTCGACATTTCGAGGCTGAATCTCGAAACGTTTCAAGCTGATAGGGAAAACTTGTTTTGTCACGTTTTGTGACCATGGATGAAACCTGGATCCACTACTTCAATCCCGAGACCAAACAACAATCCATGACATGTAACGAGCTTCCTCACCGACACCAAAGAAATTCAGTTTCAAGTTCCGCGGGCAAAGTTATGGCGCCCGTTTTTTGGGGCGCTGGAGGAATTATTATGATAGAATACTTGGAAAATGGAGCCTCTATTACGGGCTCTACTACGCAGACCAAATAAGGAGTTGCGGGAGGCGATTAAGGAAAAAAGACGCGGCAAGCTGCGAGCTGGAGTACTGTTTCACCAAGATAACGCACCGTCACACAAAGCTGCAGTTGCGACGGCTGCCATTCAAGAATCAGAATTTGAACTGCTTGAAGACTCTCCCTATTCACGAGATCTGGCTCCCAGTGACTCCTACCTCTTTCGTCGGCTCAAGAAACACCTCCGAGATAAGAAATTTGAAGACAATGGCGAAGTAATGGCCACTGTTGAGGCATTTTGGGAAGATCAAAAGAAAGTTTTTTTTAAGGGAATTTTAGGTTTAGAAAAGAGATGGACTAAATGTATTGACTTGTTAGGAGACTATGTATAAAAATAAAAACAAATTTAAGCATTTTATATTGATTATTATTACTTTTGGATCACTACGCCAGAAAGGTTAAGGTACCATACTTCGAAACTTGTATTTTGGTGTGTTACTTTAAAAGATTATCACTTGTTTCTGCCACTGAGAAGTTTATCTATATGGATGGATATTGGGTAAAGTTTCTTAAAAGGAAACCAGCCGAAATCGTCATACAAGGACGCCTCGCCATTACGTCATTTTTAAGCATAAACATGTCTTAGCCAAATACTACTAGTATTTGGCTAGGGTAACTGTTCTACACGCATTGTACGTCTGCGACTTTCTTTAAGTTAAGTGGATCTTAGGGGAATATTCGACAACATCCTTGGGAAAATTCTATTTTATAAGAATCTTCAACATTGTTTCTTAGAAATTTTCGTCAATAGGAACATTTGACATTATTTTATAGGTAAAATGTGCATCTTGGACTGCGCACCGCAGTCTCTGAAACTGCTCCACAATAGCGGCGAATTCCTGCCGTACGTAGTGCTGTTATGCGCGCCTGGTATCGAACAGCTGCGGAATGTCACCTACGCCTCCAATCGCAACTTAACGGTAACATAACCCTACAATACTTTATAACTATATATTTAGTGCGTATGTGGATGCTGAAATATTGATTGTCGGGTACTGATTAAATTGCTAGGAAATAGTTTAATTTGCCATTTTTACTCGTAGTTATTGGCGTATGCCCCTACTTCGTTTTTAATTGCAAGCGTAATTTCAGTGACTAAAAAACATTGTGCGTTATTGAAATTTGTCCCAGAAAACAATTAGTGGGTACGCTTGTAGAGAAAGGCATACCGGAATTAAAACGCTTTATTTTTACCTCAGTGGGGACACGCGCTTAAGATTTTTATTTGGTATGTGATGCTAGTGACGCTTTATATTGATTAATAGTGCAGTACGACACAACTCAGAGGTTCAATATACCTACTCATCGACCAATCATAATAAACGTATTTCCTCCTCCACACGTATTGTTTCCGGGTTTGAGTGCGCTCATTTAACGGTTTCGAAATTCAAAATTACAAATGTCATTTTACTACTTTAAATTGTGACTTAACAGTGTGAAAATATAGTTCATTTTTGTTGCTTTACAGCAACAAAAAATAACATCTACAGATTTGCAATCGTATTCCGGTAATTTTCGTTTCGACGTGGATAGCCGAGGACACGTTTGGATCGTGTCGTACTGAACATGTGACAGCTCGCGAGTGTGTAAGCTGTCACACGTGCCATTATAAAGCGCCGCTAGTGTAAATAGTGCGATCGTAATATACAGGTCGTGTCGATTAAGTGTCAGTAGTCGAGTGGTAGTAGCAGTAGTAGTAGAGGACATTGACGTTTACAATTTAGTTAGGGATCTTTTTATAATCGACTCTTAAAATATTTCTGGTATATAAAACAGAGGAGGTTTATTATTATATTTCACTCTCTACAAAAGCAAAAAGATATACCAGCACTCTTTTCCTCTTGGCTGTGCGTCTTCACTGTACTAAGTATGCTCTATGGAACAGAGCTCCCCAGACTGCTATCTTCTGGGTGTGTGGTTCGTGTGGACCAAATAATACTAAATCACAATATTAATGACATTACCGGTAGTAGAAAAATAAGGTATTATATAAATCACCTATGTTGATATTATAGAATTTTGATTTGAAAATATAAACCTGCTTTCTTCAAGTGCAAATAGCGCAAATGGCTAAAACAAAAGTATATGCAAAAACAAAAAAAAATTTTAATTTAGTTTATCTATACTTTCAAGATTTGATTCTTATAAACGAAGTTATTGCACTACTAGTATTTTTTAATCTAGAAAATATGATTAAAAAATCTAATGATTTAATATTCATCAAAATCGGCACCGAGACATTCAGTTTTCGTTATTCCCTGTAGTTTCTGATTTCATGATCAACAACCGTTGGAAAAATTCACTGCATCTTGTGTATTTGACAGGTTGTATTTTGCTATCTTGAATGGAAAATAGATGGAATGTATAAACTGAACGTTTTAATTGAAGTTATCGCGAGGCTTGTGATAGTGCACTGCTAGCCGTCTATGTTGTATACTTTGTGCATGTACTTATGTTGTTCCCCGACTGCGCGCGTATGTAGTTCGACCGGCAGAGCTCCATCCGCTACAGCTCGCGGCGCGCGCGCACGCTCGAATCTCTCGCGTCACTTTACGAGGTGAGACATATTTATAGTTTATATTACGTATACTCATTTTCCTATTTTCGTATGTTATATAGAATTGTCTTCAAATAATTATTTATGGCTACATCATCATCATCCCTAGTCCATATCGTCCCCACTACAGGGCACGGACCTCCCCTGATCAGGAGGGGGATTATGCCGTAGTCTACCACGCTGAAATAGTGCGGGTTGGT
>WUAW01010881.1:1446-20727 GCA_017165845.1 Thaumetopoea pityocampa
GAAAAAAGGCGTCGTTTAACAGATTTTTAATTAATATAAAAGATATGAATCAACTGTTTGAAAACTATTAAAATATTTATTTAGAATTTAAAATATAAAAACAAAGACAATATAAAAAAGCGTTAATATATAGAGAACAATTAATTTACACTTTTTTACAAAGTATGCGTCCAAAATCTTCTCCGGGCCACTTTGAATGTTTGTAATTTATACCAAAGTAAGAGAGTACCTTTATTATCATCGGACGAAATTTGACTCAAAATGAATTCGATACTAAGCCAGGTTATATAGGTTTTTTTAGGTTTCGTCACGCCAGAACATCGTCAGAGTCATGTCCTAAGCTATGTTGAAATCGCGTGAAATTGGCTCAAAATGAATTCTATTTTATGTCACGTTACATCGGTTCGTGTAGGTTGTGTCATATCAGAACGTCGTCAATATCAGAACATCGTCAGAGTCATGTTCTAAGTTATGTTGCAATCGCGCGAAATTGGCTCAAAATTAATTCTAATTTATGTCACGTTACATCGGTTCGTGTAGGTATTCATATCAGAACATCGTCAATATCAGAACACCGTCAGAGTCATGTCCTAAGCTATGTTGAAATCGCGTGAAATTGGCTCAAAATGAATTCTATTTTATGTCATGTTACATCGGTTCGTGTAGGTTGTGTCATATCAGAACATCGTCAATATCAGAACATCGTCAGTCATGTTCTAAGTTATGTTGCAATCGCGCGAAATTGGCTCAAAACGAATTCTATGTTATGCCACGTTACGTAGGTAGGTTGTGTCACGTTAGAACATCGTCAGAGTCATGCTCTAAGCTGTGTTGGAATCGCGTATTACAGGTGGGCGATGCGCCTAATATATCTTCCGCAGTTGCGATTTTATTATAGTGGGTGTAGAATTTATGACCTACTACGATAATAATACTCGTAAGAATGAGACAATTATATCTGTTCATCGTACGCTGATAGGGGCGTCAAGATAATAATTTCGTCGTAACAGTAGGGAATATTGTATATGAGTACCTCAATTCCCAAAAGTACTATATTAGGTATTATAAATGCGAAAATGTCTTTGTTTGTTCATTATTCTTTCACGTAATGGAGTAACGAATCGAGGAGCTTGCGAGTGACATGAATGCAACATCTAGTATTTTATAAAAAAAAATACAGTTTAGAAAAGCTAAAAAATACAGCATAAAAAGTCTCAGGGAGACAGGCAGGTCAGGGAGTACTTAGTCTTTTAGCTTGTCCGGCAAATATACTTAAGTAAACGGGTAAGCAGCCCCGGACCCCTGCGCTACTACTGTCTCTCCTTTCTTCTTCCGAGATAGTAGTATTCCATATTCTATAGTAGTTTTCCCAAATTAAAAAAAAAATTAAATTAATTTTATATAATTATCTATACCAGAGGTCCTCAAACTTTCTTGTCAAGTGGTCTATACACTTGTAATGTTTTTCACTTTTCGGTAGACCCCCAAAGCATAGTTAATGTGATTTTTTTGTAAATTTATTAACTTCAAATGCTTTTGTCAGTTGGCGTGGACCGTTTGCACGTCATCGTCGACCCCTGGGGGTCGATATAGACCACTTTGGGTATCAATAATCTATACTATTATAAAATTGTTAAATCTCAAATTTTGTAAATAAAAGGTATTTAAAAAACAACTCCGACCGACTTATTAAGGGCTTCTGAAACCAAATCCGTCGATATTTGTTTGTTTATTTGTTGTTTGTTTGTTTGAGCTGTACACAAAAACAGCAGATAGATTTTGGTTAAACCATTACAGTCTAAGATGTATTATTCCGACTTAAATACTGCAGCATGTCTCATCAAAATCGGTTCAGTAGAATTGCAAAGACAGCTTGATCCCTGGTTTAGTAGCCACCGTTAACGTACGACGGCTCAAGTAAAAGTGGTTCTAAGACTTTTTATATAAATCTATGATTGTTTCGGGATTTCTCATGTAGCGGAAAACCGACTTTCACGCGGGTGGAGCCGTGAGTAAAAGTCTAATACAAAATTTGAAGACAGAAAATAAGAAATAACCCCATAGAAGAGTAAGGACAGCGTTTGTAGAAATAAATAAATTTCTTTATTACCTACCACCATTCTCTTAAAAGGCGGATATGAAAATAATTACTTAGGTAATTTTTAGATAGGTAGTGAACGGGATTGACCTTGCCATATAGACATTCACAATACTTAGGCTATAATGTATCGGGTGACACAATAGTCGATTGAATGAGTTTTTTTTTTTAATTTAAACGAACGTGTCTCATGAAGCATTGACCTTATTCCGATATCCGTGTTAGATACCGATGACAGTCAGAAAACATTAAACATTATTTGGAATTTGATCGTTTTATTTGCCCGTACGTCCCTTGAACAATCTAAGACGTATCATGTGGTACAAATACTTACTTATCATTTTAGTGGAAGTAGTAAATAACAGAGATAGTACAGCAACTCTTTAACTGATATGTGACGTTGGCATAATAATAGCGCTTCTCCTCTCGTGAGTGCTGTGACAAGCAGATGAATGTTAAACCAAGATAAGCCACGGTGTTATCCTGTTTTCTTTTAACCGGGAGGGAAATGCCTGCCGCATACCTCAGAAAGTTTATGTGGGGCTCGCACCCACTACCCCCCCCCCCCCCCCCCTCCGAGTGATCTTCTCTAGCCCATATTGCCGAAGCCGTGTGATCACGTGAGCATTCTGCCACAGCTTCGGCCGGAACGGTGTTATCCTGCTATTTAATTTGCTATTTTATTTGTTTTATTTACTACGACCTCCAAAATGCCTGCTAAGCGTGCAGGTAACGGCAACTTCTTCCCTTTTTTCCATGGGTGTTGATAATGTACCATAACTACATTTTTGTAGATAGGAAAGCTGTTGGCCACACCAAGCCATAAACTTCTCTGTTATATGTTTTATGTGATTCCGTTAAAAACTCGCCTAACGATAATTTACTATAGTTGTCGAAGAGTTGTTCTGTCATTGCCTTTCTGACTTAGAGAGAGAAACATAGTGAAATTCCGCTTGTTCTCCGGTGGCAGGCGGGTTATAGCGGTACGTTACAAGATTTTTCCTCTTTAAAAACGAGTTTATGTGGTTATTACTAGAGATAACTGCAGACTCGTTTGTATAACTATTCCTCAATACAAATATCTCAATTAAACTAATGATTGCGGTAAATTAAATCAATATATTTATATTTTCTAGATACAAGATCGATAGATCCGGTCGATGTAGTTTTTTTTATTTACCTTGAACTTAGTTTTACTGATTGATAGCTTTTTGAGTAGCTGTCCACTCTTCAATATTACCACAATCTGTTGCATAAATTTACAAATAACACCAACTCATAATTCTACAGCGCATTGACGACCTAATCGATTATATGATCAGTTTTTAATCATACTCTATTCTGTTCGCAGTTGTTCATGATAATGGTAGCAAATAATAAATAATATGTATTAGATTCTTATTTATGAAATTGCCGTTCTATATCGAAAAGAGAATCGATTTTTTAAATAATATATTTAATCAATCAAAGTATATACACCATTGCTATCGATGCACTTTCCACCATTTTATGAGAAGTTCGTTGCAAAGGAATTGCTAAAAAATTCTTGGAGCTAAAATTCTTTTAAGGTGGTTTTGACTACGTCAATGAAATGTTTTTCCTAAAAGTTGTCTAAATATCGTAAAAAATGGAAATAAATAGGAGCAAGGTCTATATGGAATTCGGTGGGTGACGAAAAGTGTCCAGTCGCAGTACCTCTAATTTGGCGATAATTTATTGGGCAGTATGTGGTCAAGAGTTGCCCTGAAAGAGCAACAGCCTAGAGCAATTGACTGGTCTCGCTGTTGAATGACGAGCTTTTCCATAAGTTTTTGCAATCGATTGATAATAAAAATTGCAGTAATTGTCTGCCTTGATCTTAAGAAGTTGCAATGGATAGCGTTAGCACAGATATACCAATCTCCGGTATCTTCTTTTGAGTCAACTTTCGCTAGAGGCACGTTTTGATCGGTTCTCCAGGGTTTAAACATTGTTTCCGACTATCATACAGGATCCACTTTTCATTACAAGTGATAGTACGATTCAGTCGCCTCATTATTGTGGCGGTTGAGTAACAAGTAACGCAGCATTTTACGCGTGTTTGCTCATAGACTTCACTCACGTCATGCCATATACATTTTTCGATTGTTTTAATTTTTCCCTTTTGACACAAATGAATTAAGATTGTTTTATTAGTAACACCAAAGGCTGCTGTTACCTCCGTCGTAGTTTGTAATCGATCTACTTCCGCTGTCATTTTCTATTCTTCATTATCGACTTGCGATTTCAGCCGTCCACGAGGCTTGATTTTTAAACCAAAATTGTCAAAACGGAAACCTTGAACCAAAAAATGTACCGTGCCGCGTCTGCAAGCGCTGGCTGACCCGAACACATAATTAATTCACCAAGTTGTACCTGCAGTGCTAGTGCCACGGCGCAACTCATATTCGAAAATAACGCAATATTTAAATTTCCACAGTTGTGAACAGAACGATGGCAGCGCAAATCAAATGACCCAAAAACAAACGAATATCTTATTTGAAAACAAGTTCTATTTTGAAATTAGTTATTTGTTAGTCACTATTTCTTATTTGAAATAAACTTGAATTTGGAATTATAAAACGAACGACAGATATTTGAGCTCAAAATTGCCAGTAACGAGAATCTGCTATTTCATAGGTATATTATTGAATAAGTACTGGTAGTTTCTATAAAACAATGTAAGTATTGTTAGGTAGGTTAAATATGTTTGTGTAAATTTTGTATTTCGCCATAACTATGGAAGCTTGAACCGATATGCATATTTATTTGTGGTATCATAAAAATCCTTACTTTAATCCAGGTGACATAGGCTAGGTTAAATTAGACCAGAGATTAATAATACGTACTAACGGACTGCCCATCGTTGATGGCGATCCCCCCTTCATTTTTTAAGTACGGAAATCCTGCATAGAATGCCTGTTCGCGGCGTGGGAAACGGCCGGATTATGATAACAGTTTTACCGGTTAAAACCCCACTATGCGTAAGCCTTCGTTTGTGCATGCCACCGTAGTTTAATAGTGGTTGTCCGTACAGGAATCATTCTTTGTTTGTCGCTCAAGTTTAGATTAAACTCGCCCACCTTGCGTCGGCGGAGGAGAAACCCGCCCATTCTTGTCATCCTCCAGCCCTATTTACAGGGGCATTTGGCTGGCACATACCCGCTTTCTGTTAATTTCATGACAGCCTAATTTCTGAAACAAACTATGTGACCTAATGAAACTAGTTTTACCGAACAACACTACCCGTAACTTATAATTATGAATAAATTGTAACCATAACTAATTTATGGCCGAGCCGCAATCAAGGAACCAAAGAGCTACATGTGCTGCTGTGCATGGTTTGTGGATCATTGCCTTAAGGGATCGTACACGCAATGGTCGAGGACCTAGAGTATTCATCTAAATCGATTGTTTGGAAGGACGGCGACTTATGTTGCTCATTACGTCGTGGACCACCTTGGGAAGAGCGTGTTTAATGTCCCCCTCCCTCCCTCATAAGTGCTCGAAAGAACAAGCCACAATGGGCCACCGGAGAAGTCCTACGGCGTCCATCTTGGTCCTTGCGCCCGAGCGCGGAAAGTAGTCAGGCAAAACTCTTCTAAAGTATGACAAAGCACAAAATTAGTAAAATAAATAATCGGTCGTCAAATTATGTGTAGTGCTCGTTTGTTATGAAAAGGAAATCTTGACAACGAGTAAGAATTGACATGCATACACTTCCGCCAGTATCCCATAAGGGTAGGCAGTGAACACAGTTCGCCACATACTACGATCCTAACACACCTCTCGCATCATCCATGTCCATACACCATTTCATATACTTTCGTCGATTAAGGGTGCTACGAACTTGACCTGTGCCAAGTAATAACTTCTGTATCAAAATGTTCTCATCACATCAGTGGGTAGTTGAATAATAAATCCGTGCTGCTGAAGTATTACATTATAATTGTGATAAATGGTCAGCTGTCATATTTTGGTTTTATCGTCTCCTGAGGCGACTACTGGTCGTGGCTATAATCGCTGTCGTTCATGTGTCTCTCACAGATTTATGAGTTTATCTGATGACATAACTTCGTTGTAAATGGCCCAATAAAAGTTATTTGTGCGTCCGCCATTCTTACTGTTACCACGATCTTTTAGTGTATTTAATTATCATAACATACATCTCGTGTATGAGAAAATTGTTTTCTTGCTGTTTTATACACAGGTATAGACAACCTACTGAGAGTGTGCAGGCAAACATACATTCTCTTAAAGATTCATACATACGTAGCTGGTCCCATAATGAATTGGTCTAACTATGAAGAAACGAAGAAAATTAAACTACCAATTTTATTTTTCAATATAATCTCCACTAATACTGATACACTTCTTACATCTGTGAACCAATCTCTAGGCTTTTATAAAAGTAAGCACAATCCTTGTCTTCAAAATGACTGAAGACGGCCGCCTGCAACTCTTCATCGCTTGAAAATTTTCTTCCCCTTAAGTCCCGCTTTAAATTTGGAAATAAATAAAAATCGGACGGGGCCATGTCAGGACTATAAGGTGGATGTTCCAGTTATTTGAAACTGCATTGATGAACTGCATCCTTTGAAACACCGGCACTGTGAACTAGTGCGTTTTCGTGAAGCAACAGGACGCCTTTAGACGAACCACGACACCGCCATTTTTACAAGGTTTAAAAATGTTAAAATTCCACATTGCATTCTCACGAAAAGCAAGGGTAAAACAGGTCAATCCAAACAGAGCCCCGCATGCTTGGGTAAATTTATCCA
This sequence comes from Thaumetopoea pityocampa, assembly GCA_017165845.1. Lineage (NCBI taxonomy): Eukaryota > Metazoa > Arthropoda > Insecta > Lepidoptera > Notodontidae > Thaumetopoea > Thaumetopoea pityocampa. The sequence goes on from WUAW01010881.1 coordinate 8,344, forward strand.
TCATCTTGGGCCTAGATATGCATGCCATTGGTGCAGCAGCCGCTGGCATAGTGGAGGGGAAAAGAAAGAGGGTGAGGTAGGAAAGGTGTATTGAGCAAGGAATATGGAATTCGGGAAAAGGACCCATATTGGATATAGGATACTACTATTTCGGAAGGAGTAAGAAGAGACAGTAATGGTTCGGGGGACCGGGGTCGCTCACCCGTTACCGTACTGTTACCGTACACTATTTGCCGGGCAGGCTAAAAGATTAAGTACTCCACTACCTTAAAGATTGATACAGACATTGCGTTACAGATTCATACGTATGGGTTTTAAAATATAAATATAATTAAAAAATAATTATATTTTTATTTGTGAATAGCTCGTAGTCGTAGTCGTACGACGCTGGCCCAGTGCGGATTGGTAGACTTCACACACCCGCGCGGGCATGCAGGTTTCGTCACGAAGTTTTCCTTCTCCGTTGAGTACATTGATGTCTACAATGTAGACCGTACATAAATTACAAATAACTCAGTCGTTCAGGACCCAGTCGAACCCGCGACCTTTGGATCGTGAGTCGTTTCTATAACCAATACATCACCAATCTAGATTATTCAGAATATACCTATTTACTAACAATAAGTGTACTATATATTGTTTGTTAAGGAACGAAAAATAAATAGGTGAGTGAAACTACAGATTCGCCGAGTACTCCTGACAAAATCACTTTAATAACACTACTAGTTGGCGAGAGCGTCCTGGGCGGCCATCCATCGGTCAGTGGGTGCGCTTGAGTGCATCACGCAGTGCAGAACAGCGGAGGTGGTGAGACGCCCCCGAGCCCTTTGAATCCCCTTTAATGAACATCAAGGGGTATTCAAAGGGCGCGGGGTGTATATATGTATGTATGCTTTTGTACCTAATACACTGGATCCTATGCTCCTTCCAATCTCAATTATACACTGTAAGGTATGTTGGAAGAAAACTCGATTTTTGAGTTAAGCTCGCCTTTTATATCTTTTCCCTTTATTTAAAAATGTATTTATCAATTTGTGTACAATAAAAAATAAAATAAATTAATAAATAGTGCTGTAGTAGATAGCTATATTCTACACAAAAATTAGTAAGTAGTTAGTACTATATAATAATATAGTTCTTTGCTGTGGCGTTGGCATAATAATAGCATCGTTCTACCTCTTTGTGGGTGCAGTTGAGTTAATATTAGGATAATACCTCAAACTCGACTGCGAAGAGTCGACATTATGATAAAACTCTCTCTTTTATGGAGCAGCCCGTGGACGTCCGCGGCTGGTGATGATAGCCGTACTATATAACTATACAACTATCTAACTTTGTACTATATAACTATCTAACTTTGGTTCCTAAACAGTAAAACTTCCTGGTTGGTGTCTCATTATTCCACCTTTATTGTCGCCGCGCATGCCTAAGGCGCGTTACAGCGGTGTCGGTCAAGCTGTAGCGAGCGATACGTACGAGTAGGTATATGGTGAGTACCGTGGTTCGCTCCGTCCGGTGTCTACAGCAAGCGCCCGTTTCACTTGCATTACCTGTGGCACATGTAGTATACATTGGCGACGAGAATGGGATGTACATACTAATTACATCATTATACACTGATTATTCATAGGACACGTGGGGCGTACGGGGATGACGTCAGGTGACAGTCGTTTATCTTAATTCGGCCTACAGTCGCATCCCCTGCAAAAGACAATGGATCTTGACAAAGAGTCGATATAATGCTATCAAGGGAGAGAGGAGTGTGACATACACCTAGAAGTGTCGGTACTACCTGCTTTTTCAAATGTATCTGTCAGCACATGATATTTGTATACGATACTAGCTTTTGCCCGCGGCTCCGCCCGTATGAATGTCGATTTTTCACTAAATGGGAAATCCCGAAACTATCAAAGAGATATATAAAAAGCCTTAGAATCATTTTACTTCAGCTCTCGCACCTAAAGGCGGCTACTAAAACATGGATCAAGCTGTATCTTCAATTCTACTGGACTGATTTTGATGAAACATGCCGCAGTATTTAAGTCGGAATATAAGACTTTACAGTCTAAAAAATCTAACCACTGTTTTTTGGGTGAAGCTCAAACAAACAAACATCGACGGATTCGGTTTCAGAAGCCCTTAATTAGTCGATCTGAGTAGTTCGTTTTTAAATATCTTTGATTTTTGAAAATTTGACATATAACAATTTTATAATAGTATAGATAGATAGATGGAGCGATTTTCTTTAATGGACAGTTCTTTATTCTTAAGTTAAAGTTAATTAATGATGACTAAATTCCCTAGTGCTTTGTGTTACGTTTTGCAGTACACACATTTGCTTGTTTACAAATTCATCCACGTTCAAGTTCATTACCTAAGCAATTATTTATCAAACAATGATCAATAATATCACGTAGTCGGAAGCGATACTTATTTCTGGTTATGTCTGGCCATTAGTGTCTTTACACTAATGGCAATTATATAAATGTACTGCCTAAATTTATCATGCTAAGATGACAATTTGAACGCGCAACACGCAGAGCGCTGCATGCAAAATGAGACCCTCCTGTGAATCGATGTAATTAAACGGTGTAACCGTAGTCCCTCGCGAGCTTAAACTGATATTTTAGTTGTTTTTAGCTCATATTGAAGAACAGTTCTTAACGTCTGCTTAATTAAATAATACGATAAAAATTGTAAAACGACTGGTGTTTGTTCCAGTTCATCGAAAGAGTTTGTCGAGACAGAAACTTAACCCAACTTATTTGCAAATAAATAGTTTTCTTACAAAGGATTGCCATTTAATACAGTCTCATGTAACTATTATACAAAATGGAATCTTGCCGGTTTTAGTTACTTCGCTTCACCGAAGCTTTTACAGTGTTTTGATCGTAAATTTGTTTAAGAAATGTTGGTTGGGTCTTTAACTGTTATTTGAAGGAGTTGTAAATGATGTAGTACATTGTGTAGTCACGCGATTCGATGCTTAGCGCTCGCATGCAGATATATGTAGTATTGTTATATATATTTGTAGGCAATTTAGATTAATTCAGTACACAATGCAGTGGTTTTACTGTGGCGCCGGTATAATAAGCGTCATTCCATTTCTTCTTGTGGGTGCTGTGAGAACCAGCTAATGGATTTACTAGGATAATGGGCGGCAGCGTTATCTTGTCATTCAATCAAAATCTACGCGATCTTCAAGACGCGTGCCAAGCGTGGAGATTATGGCAAATCCCTCCATTTTAAGGAGAAGTCCCATGTCCATCAGCGAACTTATACGGGTTGATGATGATGCAGTGGTTACTACAAAACCTGCTACAGGTAATATTCTGTTTAGCTCTCTACTATTTGGAGTATTTAAAGGGTATCTAATTTGAATGTCTGATTCAACTGGCATTATTTAGTTGTCACGAAAACGTCCTTAATGCTAACGAATACACAAGTCTGTGCTTGTGGCTCACCGCTGAGGGAGTCTACATTAATAAAGTCTTTATTCTGTCTTCTTGTAATGATAGCCGACTTTGCGTTCGGTACGTTTTAACAGGATAATCTAGTTATAGTTGAAAGTGCTAGAACGTTACATAATTCCTTTGACTGTTTAAGAGGCCTTTTAAAGTAGTTAATAGACGGGTCTGCAAGTTTCTAAGTGTTTGGTTGTTTGCATTTTATTGCTTACTTGTTTCTTGCGGTTTCGCACGTGTAAAAAGTTAAAATAATATTAAAGTTGCACTGTTACCCGATGGGTACACATTACTGTGGTAAAAATTGCAGTAAAAGTAAATATACAGTGTGTTAATTCAGAATATGAGCTATCTCCATTTCAAGTTTCACTCAAATCCGTTGAGCCGTTAAATCTGTAGATGTAATAGATATACTTCCTGATAAACTTTCACACTGATGATGTCGGGGACTGTTAAGTAGATCTACTGCAAACCCACATTTTTATATACATTCATCATAATCCCAATTCCATGTTCGTCCCCACTACAGGGGCACGGACCTCCCCTTATAAGGAGGGGGATTAGACCGTAGTCTACCACGCTGGCCTAGTGCGGGTTGCTAGACTTCACACACACCAATGCGGGTATTCAGGTTTCCTCACAAAGTTTTCCTTCTGGTAAGTACATAATTTAATCCCTAGGGTAGCGTAAGCTGATAATGCATCCTACTTACTTACTCCTATGGCGCAGCGACCCAAAGCGAGTCTTGGCCTCCGAATCAAGAGATTGCCAACGTTGCCGGTCTTGCGCTGCCTCCTGCCACTCAGTAACTTGCAACTCTCTCAGGTCAGCCTCCACAACGTCCTTCCAGCGGTATCTGGGCCGACCGGCGGGGCGGCGGCCAATCGGGCTTTCAAGATACGCTTTTCTAACGTTGCGATCCTCTCCCATCCTTTCGAGGTGGCCCAAACAGCGATATTGTGGTAATGTGATATGTGGATATATTGTGATAATGCATCCAGGCAGCTAATTTTAAAATCCGACTAAATTTATAAATGTCGCGATTTGCACTGAAAACTAACTTTATCTCAGTAGTACTCATGGATCATGTAGCTTCTTATTAGAAAAAGAGTTTTTGGAATTGGATCAACAGTTCCATAGATTTCCTCAGAAAAAACAAATTTAGAAACTTATGTAGAAACATTCAACATCATCAACCCTTGACTTCCCACTACTGGACATAGGTCACCTCCTTAAAAAGGGAGCGTTTTGCCATAATCTCCACGCTTGGCAGGCGTCTTGGCAATCGCAATAAATTTTGATTGAATAATAAGAAATTATTTATTTTTTATTTATTTAATTCTTTATTGTACAAATCACAAAAATATGGTTATTAAAAATAAATGTACAAAGGCTTATTTAAGGCAATTACTTTTTTTAACCGCCTGCTATGATGTTATAGATTTGATTCTACTATGTAGTTTTTCAGTCAATCTGTTTGTCAGCTATTATCGTATATATATGGCACATGTTGTGATACGATCCAACGCTAGGGGCGTTCAGTGCCGATCCACAGCTAGTTTTATCACACCGATCGCCTGTTACATGATGTTTAGACTTGTTACAGGTGGCAACTGTAACATGTTTTTATTTAGATATTGTGGTCCAAATTTATTGTACATAATATCACAAAGCGAAAAGGATCCAATCAACATTGAGTAAATTTTGAGATACCTGAGATTTTGAGATACATTGGTGGTAAGTCTGATGTAACAGAACTTAACTAAATACAAACCCCAAAACGAGGTAGCTACAATTTTGACGCTGTCAGTTTGTTTAGACATGTCAAAATTAAGAAATTTAGACGTGTCCTTAGAACGTGCCGACTAAAGATACACGAAAACTCAACATTTTTTGTTCCTTTTGACAGAAATGTAGGTCGGTACTAGCTAAAAATGTTTGCTATCTCGTTTTGGTGTTTGGCATTAGAAAAAGATAGGGAGAGCCTAAGTTGCGTTACATCAGAATTGATACTAATTATTAACTTACACTTTATTTTAATAATCTATACTATTAAGGGCTTCTAAAACCAAATCCCTCGATGTTTGTTTGTTTGTTTGTTCGGACTTCACGCAAAACCCAGTGATTTTGGTTACACTGTTATAGTCTTAAAGTTATTCCAACTTAAATACTGCGGCATGTTTTATGAAAATTGGTCCCGTAGAATTGAAGATACAGCTTGATCTCTGTTTTAGTAGCCGCCGTTAAGGTACGAGAGATCAAGTAAAAGTGGTTCTTAGACTCTTTATATAAATCTATAATTGTGTCGGGATTTCCCATGTAGCGGAAAATCGACATTCACTCGGGCGGAGCTGCAGCAAAGAGTTAGTATCAATTATGATTGATTTCACATACACACTTAAACCAGTTTTTATGGATTATTGCTTCAACAAGTCCAATTGTAAAGTTATTAAGTGAATTCAGTCCAAAACGGTTTGAATATCCTGTTAGAATTACATAGCTGCTTCTCCAAAAAAAACGCAAAAAGTGTATAATTTTCTATTGATGCAATGAATTACAAACCCAGTGGTCACGAGGATGATAATTCTTAATGAAAATAGATCCTAACTTAAGTCTTAATAGCGTCAGTATGAAGCAATAAAAGTATCTAATCCTATAAGTAAAATACGAAGCTAGAAATTATATAAAATGTTATGAAAGCGGGCCGCTGCTAGTGAGCTGTGTCTATAACTATCTTATGTCCTTTACTTATATATATATATAGTATAATGCAACAGCACTAGTCTAAACATGTTAGTTACAAAACTAGGTCGCAACTCTATCCGGCGAATGTATTGGATCACTGATATTTGATCACTAGTTATCGAAAGCGAGTCGCTTAGTTACCAAGTTGCAATCATAGGTCCCAGAATGGCACGCAATTTTCTCGCCCGTTGTTTTTTAATCTCATTCCAGTACTTAGACAATTTTATGCTTTAGGCTTGGTGTAGCAGTTTTGTCCTTGACTAGAAGTGGACATTTTTTAACTATATTCTATCTCATCGTCATCCCTTAAAAAGACGCGTGTAAAAGATTTTGTTTTAATTCTTATTCTTTAGGTTGGTAGCACTGTGTTGAGATACCGATCGAAATTTTTGCGGGATCTGTCACTTATATTGTCTAAAGCTGCAGTGTTTGTTAATCATACTATTTGTTGTGTGATTTTGGAAATTTAAAATAGTTATTCCAAAACAGTGCCTCAAGTTTTGTATTTCAAATGAAAGTCTCTAAAAATTTTGCAGGATATAAAAGGTGAACATATGTTTTCGTCTGTTTATAATATTCTTATATTTTGGGCAATAACACCTCGTCGCATGACTAGTTCCAAAGGGCTACAAAAAGGCTTTTGTCCAAAAAGAGCATTCAATGCTCTCATTGCAAGTCGCTTAGAGCATGATTTCTCGAATTATTTCGGAACTCCATTATTTTTAAATTCATATACCTTCATGGCGATGAGACATGGGTTTACGAGTACGACATGGAAACAAGCCAACAGTCTTCGGAGTGGCGCTTTAGTATCGAGCTGGTAGTTAAAAATCCGTGACGACAAAAATTACCGGAGATCCTAGTTTGCTGGAGTTATGATGGTGGGCGTGTGTGGTGGAATTAGTCATATAAAAATCTTCGTAATACAATACGCATTAAAATCGCTATAAATCGAGTATGTAGCTCCTGTCGCTAACGATTTTCACTATCATTTTGTAAAGTAGAAAGTAGAACACATTGTATAATTTCGTAAATGAGCAGTTGAAACTGTAGTTTTGTTAAATCTCTCACTCTTAACTCCTTTAATTGATGAGGGAACATGATGTTAATTTTTTATTGTGGTGAATTACCAAAAAATTTATGTAAAGGTCCACTAAAATTCTGTGCAGCATACATGTTGCACAGAACTTCAGTAGTGCATTCGTTACCTTGGCAACTTTATGTAAACTAAAATATTTGTGCGTGTATTGCACTGCGTGCGCAATTTGTAATGTTTATTTAAGCGAGTCCACCAAAATAAGCTTGCGTTGTACTCTAATGGAATTCCATATTTAACATTACGTCAAGACCGGAATATATCGTTAAATGGCACCGTGGTAATTTTCTAACTTTTCCCATGGATTCTGGAGAATCGAATGAGGTATACACCAGGATAATGGACGATAGAATTACCCTGCGATTCACGAAAGAGTAGTATTGAAGAGTGAGGTTATGGCTAATAACACTCTTTTTAATAGGAAGGCCTATATTCAGTAATTTATTTCAACAGGCAAATGATGTCAGGTCCGGAAATTATAGAAGTATATAGAAGAAATTATAGAAGAACCAAAGTGAATGTGTGATTTATTTTATGTGTTATGATAGCGACATTGTGCACTTTTTATTTTTCATACAAAGTGGGATTACTTTTGAGCATTTGGCATAAACTTTATTGTTTTTTGGATTGAACTTTTCTTTTAAGGTGAAAATTTTGTCGTCGTTAAGCAAAACCTTTTCCGGGTTGTGTCTTCTTAACAACTGTCTACATCGATCAAGTCTTAATTTTCGTTGGCGTTTGTTTAAGTAGTATATTTTTCTTCGACTGTAGACCCTTAGGCTCTTAACTGGGGATTATATTTTCAATATCCTGTTCACTGATATTCTTGTTATAATCGTCTGCAGAGCCATTTTCTTTTGAGTTCGACAAGAATTTTAGCGAATTTGCTTCTTTGATGTTTGCCACAATTCTAACTGAGCGGAGACGGCCACTTGTCGGGAAGGCATTAAAAATGAGTCTCATTGTAGTGCTTTAATAATATGTAGTGAACAAACATTTGTTTGATTTGTCTAAAAATATCCATAGGACCTTTTCTGGTTTTGTGCAAAAGAAATAACAGTACAGAGCAAATTTTCCGTTCCGTCCATTTCGACAAATAACAAAAATAAAAAATGTCTGTCGTCTAAATTTTTTTTCTTGTTCCTAATTCAAAATAAATAAGCATTCCAAATAAGTGGCTAGGTAAAAAAAATCAAAAATATTTTACGCTAAAGAAGTACAACTTCTAACGCGGGTACATAAATACACGCTGTAATTTGTTTTGAATTCGTCTTAAAACTGATCTACATGCTAAATTAATTGTGAGTCAGTTACTTAACATGTTGTGATTCTCTGGAACCAGATAACTCATGGAGATTTATGAACCACTAACTACGAACGGTTGTTTTAAACGACACTTATTAGTCTTAATTTATATATGGACCAATGATGAGGCACTACATTAACATCAATGAGAATTAATATCAGAATGATATAATTAATCTCAATTAAATAAAGAATAGGACCAGCACGATATAATAAATGAATTAATTGATTGGGTGCTTTTGAAATGTATCGTTAGTAGATACTGTTACGCTCTTCGTGTGTGATCTCGTATCTTGACCATTATCAGGTTTACACTGAGCCCGATAAACCTCATTTTGTTTGCTGCTAATTGACCCATAAACACTTATCTGGGATATTACGTCCCCCTCATTGTTGCCTCGAGCCAAATAGCGGACATCTAATAATTATCGGTCTATAATCTCAATCAGTATACAAACGTATTTGAAAAGAGATGGTATCCAGTTGCTTTATGTTCCAGGCGTATTGTTAATATAACAAAGAAATATCCTGAAGATACTAGCGACAATGACCCCGGGAACTAGAATGTAACGTATAAATGAATATATCATAAATTCAACAATATAGGTTTCCCCGCCAGCTAGTTGCCTTTTCGAGTGAACTTCCTTTCAGCCCGGGAATATGTTCGCTTTGTTTTGTTGTGTTAGCGAGTTAGGAACGGCAAATTGTCGGATTACACAACTCCCTAAGTTGCTAGATCAACATTGCCCTGGAACCTCCTCAGTTCCGGCTCCGTTGCGGTTTTTGTGTTGTGATGCGAGATTTGTTTACTGGCGAAACATTAGTAAAGACAACGGTCGTTAATGTCAATTATTTTCAATTAATTTCTGTTGTTTCGAGAATTAAAACTTCCTAATATTTGGAGAGGAAATGTCGTTATTTTTCTTTTTGATACTTAATAATAAAATTTCAAATTCGGTCATGAGTTCGGTGATTTGTGATTATTTCCCTCGCTGAACGAGGCATCCGTTCATTCGGACTTCCTTACGGCGACGCCGTGTAAATAAGCACCCCGCATTTGTTTGCCAGTTTAACTGTTGTAAATTGTATGAGAAAAACAGTAGCCAGTGACGGTTGTGTACTCGTACGGCGCCCGGCGACCGTAACTTCTTACATATTTATGAGAATTCACGAAAAATAAACCCTAATGTGGACACTGAATGTTTATTTTAAGCGTTACGCTGGTCACGTAATCCAGTCTACACGTTGCGTAATTTTATGACTCGAGAACGGTCTTGAACAAAGGCTGTCTACGTTGCAGTCACGTCTCCTTGGTAACTTCAAAGAATTTTTAGAAACGGACGTGTGGCGTATAGGTGCAACGCTATGGAATAAAACTTTATTTTCTATTAGCGTTGAACTCTCTGTAAACAATAAAACGTTGCGTTTGCTCCTGCGCGAAATCGGAGAGACTCATCTGTGTTTACCTTTAATTTTTCAACATCCTGGGGGGAGCAATCCGTTGTCGGACTTCCTGCGTCTCCCCCGGTGTAAATAGGCGGTGCCTCCCTTTGTTTGTCGGTTAGCGGTTGTAAATTGTACAATAATAATGTTGCCGCCGTACTTCTAGTGCTAAGGCCGTTGTTGCTCCGTTTGCAATAACATTTATTGATGCCACGCATATTTATGGACTGAATATTTTAGAATTCGAAACAATATATTATTTGTACTGTACCAATCCATTAAAAAATTGCGACTGTTCATTAGAATTCTACGTTCTTGAATATTAATTACTGACATGTTTATTGATTTTATAATTAATTAATAATTTACAAAGTATCTTTCTTAAACATTAATAAGTGATTTTAATTATACGACTCATAATTTATTCCAGGAGAATGTAAATGCGCATAGAATTTTCCAGGCTGTTGATTAATCTCTAGATGACCTTGCGCTCAAAACACGTTATCCTCAAGAGCATTTGAAGTTTATTTTCAGGAAACAGTTTCTTAATGCTTGTTTTACACCTTTTTTTGTAGTTGATTGTAATAAACGATTTTAATATATGTATATTTTTAGGTTAAGGCATATATTATTATATTGCTTATTTTGTAGTTTTTGTAATATGCTCAGTTTGCTGTTATCTGATGTAAAAACGTATCAGGTTCCTTTTTTATTTATTTATATGTTTGCATAGAAGATTTACATTTAATAATATAAAACATTGGAATAGAAAACAGGAAGCTAATGACACACTTGTTTTTTATTAATAACATCCACACACACTCACCTGTTTATGTATATACAGTTGGACTATGATATAATAATTTCCACATCACTGACATTGACTCAATCGTAGAATGCTATTCATCGAAAGGTTGTCTGGAAGGGAGTACAGATTGCGATAAATCTGCTCAATGTACACTTTCATTTTACTTAAATATTATGTTTAAGCTTTTTATATTTATGTGTATAAAGAATGTGTAAAGATGAAACTTTTTGTTTTAAATTACCTTTAGGATGAATGATATTTCATAACCCGTTTGTGTAATAACCTGATTTCTGTGTCGCGGGCCCGAGTTCAAAAACCTGCAAGAGCAAACGTGTTGTATGTGCGAATCTGTGTACTCGAGTCGTACACGTGTCGTTATCTAGTGCCAATGATACTGGAGATTTGGGGCTACATGGAGCAGCAGGCGTATAAAGTGTTCAGAATATTAAAAATATCTTTAACTAGTCCTTGCCCGCAGCTTCGCTTGTATGTTTAGATTTTATTTAATCTTTAGTTTTAATTACTCTAGGTAGCATTTTGTGGTTTTGCCTTTTGGGGCTAAACTTACTAACCTAATTCACACTCTTAGGGGCAACATTTTGAAAGACACCGATATACGTGTATATTTATTTCTAACCAGGAAGGTATATGAAATTTTGTGCTTCTCCCTTCAAAAATGACGAATTTATCATATAAACTTACAACCCCTGATTCACCCTCTTGAGGGTAAATTTTGAAAAACCTCGATATACGTGTACATTTATTTCTCACCAGAAGTTGGTATATGAAATTTCGTTCTTCTTACTTTGAATATGACGGACTTCCATACAACCGTTCATCCCTTAATTTTCCTTTAGGGGTAACATTTTAAAAAATCCTTTTTAGTGGATGTTTACAACAATCAATTGCCAAAATTTCAAGTTTATTGCTCTGTGTTGATGAATCAGTCAGTCAGGACAAGTAATTATATGTATATAGACAATTATTATGTATAGATGTTCGGTGATTCGTGAAGAGATGTATCTTAATATTTTTACACTGTAGATTCCAAAAATAAAACAAAGTGATTATCCTCTTGAACATCGAAGTAACTCACCAAATGCTGAGTCGAACTTCATTAAAGACCGTCAGTTGGCAGTTTGCGACGTCGGACTACTAGTTCCGTTACATACTCTTGTCACGTTCGTCGCTGTCACGATGTCGCGACTGTTTTTCTGTGGTCAGGAAACTTGTGTCTTTTCGTTAACGAGTTCTTATGCAACTGTGTAACCTTTACTCGTATGTGTGTCGTTTTATAAAAGTGATGTAGTTTTAATTTCCACTGTTGGACACTGAGTTTCCCTTCAATCTGCCATAAGAAATGGTCCTCCGTCATCTGTATCTTCCAGCTTGTCGTCGGACATTAATCCATCTGGCAGAGGGGCGCTCAACACAGGGCTGGCTGGTGCGTGGTCCTTCTGAATCCCAAAAAACTGTCGCCATGAGTTTTCCGGCCGATTGTGACACTTTAAATTTCTTGGGAG
>WUAW01010892.1:17989-30190 GCA_017165845.1 Thaumetopoea pityocampa
CGTAAAGACGACTCTGTTAGGTACTATATACGTACGTACGTACTTTCATACTATATAAATACGTACGTGCTTTCGTACTNCGTAAAGACGACTCTGTTAGGTACTATATACGTACGTACGTACTTTCATACTATATAAATACGTACGTGCTCTCGTATAAAGTATTATAGTATAAAGTATTATACTTACGTACTTTTGTTTTATATACTTATGTACGTACTTTCATACTATATACGTCCGTACGTACTTTCATACTATATAAATACGTACGTGCTTTCGTACTTTATACTTACGTACTTTTGTTTTATATACTTATGTACGTACTTTCATACTATATACGTCCGTACGTACTTTCATACTATATGTATACGTACGTATTTTCTTACTATATACGTATGTACTATTGTACTATATACGTACGTACTTTCGTACTGTATACGTATGTACTTACGTACGTACATGTCCGTTACGTTAAAGTATTGCACTAACTAGGAGTGGGCTCACGTTAATAGTTTGAACGAACTTAATATCAATTCTTTGATTACCAATAGAAACAGACTATTGACGAATTTAACACTATTGGCGAACTGTTAACAAAATAAATCGCTGATTTTAGTTTCTTGAAACATTGACGCCGATAAATATTTATTTATAATACTTTGTGCTCCTGGTTACGATGTTGTCTGCCCTCGGCGTAGTATAAAATGAGTATTACGATACGAATGGACAGCGGCACTACTCTCAGAATGTACACCGCTTGCGTATAACGTAATATTATTTGATTTTTGTTTGGACGTATTTGTGTAAAAATTCATACAGTACATTACCACTTAACAGCTATTAACGATGCAATGTATTGCTCGCCCGACCTATAGCGATAAACGTATTATCGCCATTCGGACAGCGATTACACTTGAAAGAATTTTGTACCTTAAAACTGTGAAGTAAGGTTTATTTTTAGTTACTGTAAAACACATTCATCGATTTGTAGTCGCAGTTAATTCACTAAATTCGGCTTGACGAAGTTAATCCAAGGTACCTCTAAGTCATGCCATACTGTATAATGAACTAAATATATAGAGAATCGTCAATCGAGTTACTGCCTCGAAAAAGTTCAAAAATCCTTCAAAACAAGATGGCGCTGACTCTTAATTAGAAAAAGTTAGGCATAGGATATATGCCTATGCCTAAAAATAAGATGTACATCCTTTAGTCTCACATGTATAATTTGATGATTTAAGACCATTGATGTGTGTCCTGAGATAGCATTGTTTAATTTTGTTCTATATTACTGCAAATGAGAATACCCTTGTGAGGAAATCCTACTTGGGATATATATACTCTCGCTATAGGAAAAGCGAGCAGGTTATTCCAGACTCCTGCTGGTCTTAGATAAACAGTTTAATGGACCTCGCCCGTGACGGGCGAGCAACAGACGAATTTTTGCCGCTGCCGATCTTTGGGCACGTCCACCTCGCCTTCGCACCCCTGTAACGTCGCTAGCGAGGACTTAAGTTGTTCATTCACGTCCCCTCTCCACTCCTGTAGTGGGCCTCGGATACACGAGCATACGACCGTGAGCCGCGGCGATTGATCACCGGCAGTGTGCTTGTCCAGCTTCTCCATTAAAATTAATCATGAAGGTATACCAACAGTGACGAATTTACTAACAGGCTGAGTAGGTTTGAACCTAGGGCGGCAAATTTGGAGACTATATTTTTTAAGCTGCTTTATAAAAAACAAAAGATTTCTATTAGACGGTTTTCTGAAGTCTTATAGAGAGAAAGAAAGTAAATAATCTGATAATTCCTACAATTATTAATTACAATTATTGCACTTACTGCAAGACGGTAAAAATTTAACAGCCTATACCTTGAAAATGTGTAAATCAGCCGCTGTTTACCAGGAATACTGAGCACGTCTTTCGGTCTCGAGACGGATTATAATGAAAATAGCCTAACTTAACATACAAGGTAAACAATGCAATAATTTTATCACAAAAAATAGCGATTTTACACTCTATCGGAGATAGTGTTGCCAAAAAATAGTATTGGTCTTGCGCGAGACTGGCAGAAAAGTAAATACGTTGCTGAGAATGAAGATAGACTATAATTCAATATCATAACCATCAGATAGCCTCAGGTTTTAATTAGTTCTATATAAACAATAACCAGCTCTATTTTGTCACTTGATAAGAGCAGAACCTAGTTCGATAAATAGTAATTAAGTCTTTCAAGGCTTACGAGACTTGACCGTAAGTGCAAGATTGGGAATGCAAGAACAATAACCAATAATAAAACCCAATTTACTGGTGCAAGACCAAAACTGAGTTTAGTTTGAGTCTTGCATAGTCAACTCTACTAAAACTGGTGCAAGACCAAGACTGTGCGAGTCCTGCGTCGGTCTCGCATAGGCAACACTAACCGGAGGACACTTTTTGGTCTTCCTTTTTAGTCGGCGCTTCGATGACGCCAAGGGCAAGTCAAAGCCAAGTGATTCTTATTTCGCAACAGTTTATAAAATTGTTTTTACAACACAAAAACGACATTAGTTCGCTTTTTTTGTAACAACTCTACGCTATATTACCTAAATAAATTTTATTTTTCTGTAAACATGAAACGCATATATGTATTTACACAAAATAGCTCAGAGTGTATAAGAGAAACAGAATCGTCATTATTATAAAAACTGGAAGAATAATTAAAATATATTATTTGTTAAGTAATATTATGATTATTTTGCTTATAGTTGTAACTTGTACTGTATATTAAAAAATATATCTTAATTAATGCTTAATGATAATTAAGAAAATAACAAATTGACAGTATTATTGTATCGACTAACTTATTAGATTAAATATTGTTTATAACAATAAAAATTATAATAACTGCAAGTACTTAACTCGACAATCTACCGTCAATAATATGGAGCAACTGAAATGCAGGCTCTACATACGCAGGTAACAAACACATAAATGATTTCATGTGTGATGTAGATATTTTTAATTTGATTTTATTGTATATAGCAAAGCATTTTATGCTTAACGCCATCTTACGCGCCTGCGCAGCTCTAATTGATATTGTTTTAATATAATTACCAAACAGTGCACACATCGCATGTTGAGAATGAAAACGGCTAAATAATTTAGAGAAAATGTGTTTGTGACCCAGAAAATTACTTAAAAAACGCGATGCTGCATCTAGAGTTAAAAAAACAGACAAATTTATAGTAGGATAGGGACTAACTTATATTTAGGTCTCTATCAACCCGTGCGCTATGTCTAACCGCAGCAGAAAACAAAGAACCAGAAAATACACACCGTGAAGAAAATGAAATAACGACTCTGGCGACGACGCAATAAAGCGTATTTTAACAGAGCTGTGTGCCTAATATTTTTATTAATCTACAAGGCATCCCGCCCTGTGCGTACAGACTAATATGAAATTCGTTGACAGATTCAGAATCGCTCATTTCTTTCTCGCCCATAACGGTAAAGGTGGATGAGTAAATTTTCACTGTTGAAGCAGCACACCACATCCAATTCCAACGTGCGCGTTACATGCACTCTGTATTACCCAACCGAATGGGCCGCGCGGCGTAGATATATTTTTGTGTCTAGAAGACTTATTAATGCATTCGCCCTGCCTCACCGCGACTAAACACATATTCTTCGTTTTTTCAAATTAGAAAGTCAGTTTCATTGTCAGCATGCAAATCTCTAACTCTTATGTAAAACGGTTATATTAGTCTCAATTCTGATGTAAAACAAACTAAATTTAGGCTCTCCTTATCTTTTTCTTATGCCTAACATCAAAACGAGATAGCAAACATTTTTACCGACCTACATTTCTGTCAAAAGGTACAAAAAATGTTGTCTTTTTGCGTATCTTTAATCGGCATGTTCCAACGACACGTCTAAATTTGTATGTAAAACTTAATTTTAACAGCGCCAAAATTGTTGCTATCTTGTTTTGGCGTTTGGCATTAGAAAAAGGTAGGGAGAGTCGAAATTTAATTGAGCTAAAGCCGAATTTACACCATTATGTCGTATATAATATTTAAATCACGGTGTACAGCCACAGCGAGCACTGCACGCTAACAGATGGTCATGGCAGGTTACTTGTAAAGTACCCTAGCATTATTCCGATCTATTTTCCATGTATAATGCTATACATAAATTTGTACTATATATAATTATTAGGGTTTGTATAATACGTGCATTATAATTAAGTTATTCTTCATATATTTTATTGTACTTTTATTCACTATTAATCACTCGTTACATTTTTTTTTCTTCTCCATCTCATAATTTGTCTACTAAGTAATGTATTGTAATAAGCATTGAGGTAGAAATTTAAAGAACATATTTTTGCAGTTTTGATGAACAACAAGTATTGTTGTTGCAACTTCTAAGTACCACATAAATAGAATGAGACACAATCAGTAATTATACAAAAAGCAATTTTAAAAAAATCATAGAGTAATAATTATCAATATTATTTTGTTAGCATAGGCGAGGTCTAAAGACTCAAGTCATTCGACATATGGCGACCAACGTTGACCGTAGTTGAATAGGTGTATGCAAAATGTTATAGAGTGCTGACATAAAGGAAGCAGGTTGCCAGTGCAGGACCATCGACAAGAACTTTTATCCTCCACCTATCAGTACCTATCGGATACAGATAAATCGATAGCAACTACTTATTACCGGTAATCTCCTTTAATTACTTAAGCACCTTAATTTAGTTATCAAAATAGTATGCTCTACATAACGTCGCTTGAAAGAGACAACCATTGAGCAAAATTTTACAGAAGCTACGAACCGTCTACTAAAAGTTATGATAGATCTTTGTGCAGCTTAGCTACTTGTAATCAAAATAGGACTTCGAGGTTTTCTTCACTACTTACAATATCGCCAGACTTAACAGAGGTTCCCATATTTAATTTTCGCACAAACGAAGCCTCTGGCAGAAGCTAGTTATAAAACATTTTTAAGTTCGATGTAAAGGCGCAATTCGTCGCTTTAAGATATATCAGTTTCATACCCAAATTATATTCGAGCATTAAACAATATTTAGGTGTGGGTCACGCCCTCATAATATAAAAGAGCTTTAATAATAAGTTTAATAGAAGTTACTTTTTTTATCTAATAATCAATCTTTAAAGTATATCTCAAACATGGTCAATAACCCTACATAGTGAGGCCGCTACGTTAAAGGTAGCTTAACTAAAAAAATTAAGTCCAGAACGTCTAAATTATTTTTGCAATATCTTTTTATTGATGTGGATAAATTTTGACTGGTTTTGTGAAATAATATAATTAGATCAAAAAGACAATAGGACAATTAATAAAAAAAAAACTCATGTTTTCGCCCGTCTCGTGTATCATTTTCATCATTATGTACTTATATTCAATATAAAATACTCATTTTCCGAATTACCAAAATAATTTTTATAGTAAAGTTTATTAAAACGGCTGAAGTGGAAACGAGCCACGATACTGAACGCCGTCAAGAAGTAGCCGATACAGTAAGTCCGTTACGGATCGAAGGTTCGAATATTTAGTATCAGGACGTCAATTAGGTGCTCTTATTGAGACTAGATTAAACGATATATTAATTATTCAGGTTATCTCAAATCGATTTTATTAATTATAAATATTACAATTAGGAGTTTATTATTTATGTATACAAATTATTATTCCAATTAGTTTTTAATATATAAATATTTATTAATTTCACCGACTGTCGTTGTCGTCATATCCAATGTTATCAGAAGCATGAGCATCGAAATTATAATATTATTACTGGTTTGCAAAGTAAGCTCGTAGATCCACTATACCGCCCTTATGACATTTACCTGCCTAGCGTATACAGACAGCCCTCAACTTGAATCCAATCTCAAAAATATCCATAAAAATCTTTTACCATGATACACCTGTGTATAAAATTTGTTTGAATTAGTGTTAAATTCAGTTACTTTTTGACGCAAACTAACCGTTTCTCCTTTTGTAGATTTACATTTATAATAACAAATCTGTTACGTACACAATGTAAGAAAAGCACAAAAATAAAAAGATGTTTTAATTTGTGTATTTTATTTATTTCCAATTTCTTTTATACATAAAAATATTATAATTTAGTAAAAATACGTACAAAGGTACACTCCTAATGTACGTGTAAAATTAAATTTTATGGTATCAGTAATGGAAAGATTAACATTAAGTTTAATAAAAAAATGTCTTTGGTTCGTACTGATATTTTAAAAGAGCAAGGAGTGTGCCTTTATAATACAGTAACCGACATACATAAAATATTCATATGAGTTTTTAAATTATCGACCTACTTGCTATGAATTTACTTGTTATTGAGTTTTGAAAATATCACCAGGCCCAGACGGAACTAAAAGCCTCGTACCATACACACGAAGAGCAGATGAGTTAGTTACTAACGGAACACGAAAAGATTAAAAAGCATTCTTCAGTCTACGTAAAAAGTAGAGCAAGCGTGACGATTTTTGTATATTTTTTTTTATTTTTTGTTTAGATTTCGAGCCTCCATTACAATAAAGATAATAGGGATTTGGGGAGGGTTACGTTGAACTGTCTCGATTGAGGCTGCTCACTTGGAAACTAAGTGAAGCACGTGTTGGCTCAATAGAAATAAGACTCGAATTAAACTCTTCGAAACTACGTCTTCATTATTTGCACGGCTTAGACTAAGGCTCTTAAGCGTGTTAAAAACCCGACAATGTTTCCAACTGCGACGACGAAATATTCAGGCAGTATATAAGTCGACCGACGAATCTTGACCAGACCGAAGTTCGTGCAAAAGGCGCGGCATTTCGGAGAACCTATGTTCAGTGTAACCACGATTCAACTAGCGAACTATAACACTTCGGATAAAAGCCACGCCTCAATTTGAACTAGTAGCTTTAATAAATACGCATCAATTGCATCGTATGCAAGATTCTAAAACCTGAAACACAAATACAAGTAGCGGGAACACGCTCAGAAGCTTGCAACAGTCGAGTGATAGGTACAGCGTGTGGCGTACATACATCAATTAACGATAATTCTCATGGCCAAAATATTTCTCGCCTCAAAAGGTATTTAATCAGGGGTGGGTTGAGTCTATTGTCTAATTGAATGATCAAGTTCCAGTAAGAAAGTCGATTGCGGCTTTAATAATGAGTTCGCTAGTATGTGGGTAATGAAAAATTACTTAGCTACATAGTACCACTCATCCTCAAAAGATGGCGCAACCTTGTATCGGCATTTTTTATAAAAAGCTGAATCCCGGTGACGAAATCTGATGGCAACTTAGCTTATATGTAACATCACGACGTCAACCGTTACGGCGGTGGCAGATCCCACAACACCTGACCGGTCGAAAGATCTTCCCTTTCGCGATACTGTCTCTCCTGCCACACTTCGACCTAGTCCATACTGATGACATCCCGACGCGGTCATCATCAACATCACTGTTGATCATTCATCCTGCT
The DNA here is from genome assembly GCA_017165845.1 of Thaumetopoea pityocampa. Taxonomy (NCBI): domain Eukaryota; kingdom Metazoa; phylum Arthropoda; class Insecta; order Lepidoptera; family Notodontidae; genus Thaumetopoea; species Thaumetopoea pityocampa. The sequence goes on from WUAW01010892.1 coordinate 25,493, forward strand.
AAATGATTAATTTTATACTCGTAAGAACATTAATGAGGCCTAAAATAAGTAGCCATGTCTTGGATCTATAGGCCATCACTGGCAACACGCGGTGATAAAATAACTTAAAGGCAATGCGGTATTCTTGACTAGCTAGAAGGTGCCACGCAGTTTCCAGAACGCAGTCCAGCCGAGTTGGATTCGACGAATTATGTCATTCCTCGAAGTTAGATTTACCAAGTTTGAGTGAATATTCAAGGTTTTACCAAGTTTGAGTGAATATCCAATATTCAGTCACAACTTCGAGAATAAAGCCCTGTAGGACTATTAGATGGAGCAGAACAAAAGTGTTAACCATAGTTTTGGTCTTCGCCATATTCATTTGTCATAATGACGTCAGACGAAATTAAAAAACTTTATTCTTTTATACTGTACTCAGAAACAGTCCATATTTATCTCTAGATACTATTGGAACATGGATCTGTGCTCATTGGAACAGCTAGTAGGTATACCATATTGACCAAATATAAGTTGATACTACTGAACTGAGTCGCTCACGAGTCAGTTGAATTTTTCACCTAAGCATGTTTAAGAGGGTAAAAACCTTACGTTGCTACAAAAAAATTATTTTTTGTAGCAACGTAATTAACATTAATAAAATTGAGCGATATGCGATTATTTACGACAAACAATTGTTTTGTTTCCCTAATAAAATAAATACAAAGGCTAGTGGTATGTAGTGTGTAATGGATTACTAAGGATTTAAATTATGATAATTGTGATTTTATTTTTACCGCTGAAACCTACAAATTCGCCCACATATACAATTATGATGATCACTTAAAGCCAATGTCCTTCATCATTCATTCGATATCAAATTGCAATGCAATCTGTTCAGTGACGATGAAGAGGCAACATTCAACTGCATTTTTTAAGGATTCCTATTGGAGTAATATATACCACTGTTAATTGTGTGCACTACTTTTAATGATCACTGTTGAGAACGCTAAACAACATTAATGTCACATTACGAATTATAAAAGTCGAAGTTTTCTGGTAGAGATTAGTAATTATGATTGTTTTGGCTTTTACATCGTTCTGTACATTGTGAAAGATCCCGAAACTGAAATATCATCAACAAAATAACATGTAGTAAATACTACTTGATTAAAAGTTAGTCATTGTCAATTATGGTTTGATTATTATCCATTTTTATTAAAAATTAATCTAATGTACACAAGGCCTGTTGATGTGTAGTGCATCTCCACCAGTGGACTTTAACACTAGACCTACCTTGGCGGGTCAAATGACCATTATTGAACTTTTTGATAGTAGTTGTTGGAAATAACATTATCACTGCTTTTTTAGCTTTATTGCTATTAAAAAATATATCTCAAGTATTGTTCAATATTGACTCCTCTCTTATATTATTGTTTTAGCGAGAAATTTATGTATATATAATTTTTTAAACACGGGTCATTTGACCCGTTTTTAAAAAATATGGTTTATCTTTAAAAAATGTCGGTAGGTTTAATGATAATAGACCAATGATAACACCATAAGCCATTTAGTCTAGAGTTCTGTTATCTATACTAAATATTAAATTATTCACTATGCTACTATATACATATATACACTATAAGTCATGAGCATAATTATTGTCTATTTCAATTCGCAAATTCGATTGTTTTGATTTGCTTATTCTCCCTCTTAAATCACCCGTAGATTTATGATTTCTTGATTTTAACTTTTGACGCAAATCACTTTCGGAACTCGAGGCGTTGGGTTTACTATCGAGTCTAGACCACACATTGGCTGTACTTTTAACAGTGCTATTCACTTTATGGACTCTACTCATAACGTTACCATCAGAATGTTCTGATGAAGAATTGTCACTCGAATAAGATTGTTCTTCGGTAGGTTTAATCTTTTCACCTAAACGTGACTGTATGCTATGTTTTAGCTTATTTGAACTGTGCATTTTAAATTTGTCTGAGAGTTTTGTTAATGCTCGTTGGGTATAATGCCTCTGAGCATTTTCCACTTCAATTGATAGTGGTGCAAACTCGTTGGTATCTAAATCTCTGGAATATGGCAGAACATGCTTTTTCTTGAGTTTAGATTCTTCATCATCTGCATGCATTCTCATCCGGGGAACCTTAGACTTCACCTTCCATTCAGAATCTGAATCACTGCTACTATAATTTTCAATTCTGTTATCATCCATACGTCTTTTACCAAGTCTCATTGCTAAACTTTTATTTTTTAACCTTACAGGCCTCTCAGGCTCCCCTGGATCCTCTACTATCTCATCATGGTACAATGGTTTGCGTTGAAATATTTCTTGATGATCATACACTCCCCATGACTTACATAAGTCACCCCATGGATTCTTTTTTATGGAATCCACACCTTGATCGTAATTGTCATCAAAAACTTTACAATCAGGCTTCTTTTTTGTGATTTTCTTATCTGCATTTGTAGCAAAACGCATTAAAACCAGATCCTTTTTTGGATGCGGCATGCCTTCTCTCCAATGATGATTTGATTTCTCTGAAAGCATATTCTTAATATTCTTGTCTCTTATTTCTCTGGAGTGCACCAACAATGCTAGAGCAGCTGAAATGTGATCTTGACAAACAACATTGCCTGAAAGCAGATGAACTTAATGAACATAATTAAAGATACTTTTATATTATGAAAAGTTATTTTAATATCTATATTATAATAAAATAATTATGGTGAAATGTATGTTGTAGTACCAAACACACACACATAAGTTATTGAAGGTTTTATTGGGATTTTTGCTAATACATTGCTTAACACTTTGCTGACCTAACAAATTGTGCCTGAGTATAAGCTAGCCACCACACATTTTTTTTTAAGTAGCTACCCTAATGGAATTCCCTAATATAGGTAACAATAAAGCTTTGCCAAAGATCAGCTAGATTATAATAATTTTAGATTGCCATAAAACCAGTGTCATTTGCAAGTCCCTTTGATATCAACCTCAGTCCTTATCCCTATCCTACAGGAACATAGACCTCTTCTGATCTCGATACTCTCACTAGATTTATCCACAAAATAATCATCCAACTGCAACATGAAAATCTTAAGATATCAAGAGATGTATACAAAGCATTATCACTAAAATTATGCAAATGTTAATAACATTTGCAAACAATTCTTACAGGGCATAACACTTGCATAACATTGTTATGCAAGTGTTATGCCCCGTAAGAATTGTACAAACACAGTGCAGCTCAAGAATCTCAGATTGCAGATGAATTGATAATTAAGTTTACCTTTGTCTGCAAGAACTATATTTAATGAATAAATCTAACATAAAATAAACTCAAAATGTGTCACTATAAATCATTGACACTACACTGAGAAATACTAATATGTAGTGATCACATTATCCTCATGTTTATTTTTGGTTTTGTGAAGTATGAGTGTTTACCTTAGTAATAAGACTTTCAAAATAACTTTATACTCACAGGAGATATCATCAACCCACTCCAAAGAAACCGGTTTATAATCTTCTAAATATTGAAATATTTCCATTGTAGTAAGTCCATCGATACCATTTAAATTTATTGTATCAAAACGAAAATGTCTCTCATTGCCACTTTGTATGCCAAAATTAGAATATAATTCATCAATATGTCTTTGAGTTATGACTCTATTCTCAGTTATATTTAAACCAAACCGTTTTGCTCGTTCCTCTAACTTAGCTGCATCAACTTTTTCCAACTGTTCAACAATTATTCCATTTTTGTCTGCTTTAAATAGCTGAAAATCATTAAAAATTGATAATCATTATTAGCTCCTCCCTCATATAAACAAGACAAAAAACATGTCTTGCCTTGCCTTTAGTATGGACCTACTTTGTTTGTTTGTGTATTGAGTTGAGAATGAAATAAACCAAAAAGTAGGGCTACCTTTAGTAATAAAGACGCTTGAGTTCCACCAAATGGTTCTCAATTCCACTGGATGGCATTAAAGGTTTTATATGTATTACTTATTCAGCAGGTACAATATGTTAGAGGTGTACAGTATTTAGTAATGACTCTAATGATACAAAATTTTAAAACAATAGCTTCTGGCTGGATCATATCGGCAGAAGCCACATTCTGTCTTGGTGCTTGTAAGGTTGTAAAAAACAATTTAACTATTTACCCTAATATATCGATTATTTTACACGTTGAAAAAATACTACATTTTACAAATAAGGAAACGTAATAATTATTTACTAACCACGATACAATCCTTATTATCCTCTAAGCCAGTATCATTTACATCATCGACAATCATTGCATTATCGTCACTCATTTCACCATCTTCTTTATCCATATTTAATAATAAGTAATTTATTTATTATAAAATAGAGGTTCAGCTTTCATGCATTCACATTATTTCTATGTCACGATCAGCGTATTTTCTTTAAATGGTTAGTCAGTCACAGGAAAATTATTATTTTGCTTCCGCAACCAATAAGTAAGCACCACAGAACAATGTTAACCCTACGGTTTGTACATNTTCACCATCTTCTTTATCCATATTTAATAATAAGTAATTTATTTATTATAAAATAGAGGTTCAGCTTTCATCCATTCACATTATTTCTATGTCACGATCAGCGTATTTTCTTTAAATGGTTAGTCAGTCACAGGAAAATTATTATTTTGCTTCCGCAACCAATAAGTAAGCACCACA
>WUAW01010901.1:6330-16569 GCA_017165845.1 Thaumetopoea pityocampa
TGGTTGCCATCTACAGTATTGTGTAAAACGTTGAAAGTTTCAATAAAATATATTATGTGCAACAAAACAAGCGTGTTGATAAGATCTCTTACTCATTGTTAGGTAAGAACCTAGTATAACCTAGCGTAATCGAGTGTGAATTGAACCCCACATCTTCGGCTCTGAAGGTGACACACATTGCTCTAGACTACTATGAATCTCATCATACATACATACATACACTCACGCCGGTATCCTATAAGGGTAGGCAGACAGAGACCACAATTCGCCATACACTATGATATTGACATACCTTTCATTTCATCCATATCCATGCATCTTTTTAATACTTTCGTCTATTAAGGGTGCTACGAACTTGACCTTTTCAACCGATTTTAAAAAAGGAGGATGTTCTCAATTCGGTTGTATTTGTTTTAACAAGTTATTGAACTAATCAAGGTGGATTTTTCCTGGGCGCCCTCTTCCGACACTTTACTCACATTTTCCCGGTATTATATATTCGTTTCGATATTTGAATCTCACCCATCGTTTCTAATTTAAACTTTAACATCAAACCATTAGAGTATTTCTTTCTCAGTTCTCGTCACGACATTATACTTCAACTTACACCGATACGAATCTCATTATACGAATAAATTTTTAATTTAGTCTGTCTGTTCTTGGTATCACCTCTGTCTGCCTACAAAATCTAAAAACATTCATTTAAGCGGATAAACTGTGAAGTCAGACATATAGGATCTGCATCATTTACATCATGAAGCATTTGATGCGAATTCGTAAGCTCTTACCAGGAATTGGCAGAATCGTCATTATTAACTTATCGTTTGTTTTATTAATATATTAGGTATTGTTATATTATATAAATAATTTTTTTATATTTATGTATTGGAATATATATTTTATACTTAAGATAAAATATGTGTGTAGTTTTATATTTTATTAGCTTTTGCCCGCGGCTCCGCCCGTGTGAATGTCGGTTTTCCGCTATATGGTAAATCCCGATACAATCATAGTAGATAGATTTATATAAAAAGCATTCAAACCACTTTTACTTGACCCCTCGTACCTTAACGGCGGCTATTAAGACAGGGATCAAGCAGTATCTTTAATTCTACTGAACCGACTTTGATGAAAAATGCCCCAATATTTAAGTTGGAGTAGTACCTTTAACATTGTAATAGTTTAATCAAAATCTACCAGCTGGTTTTTGCATGAAGCGCGAATAAACAAACAAACAAACATCGATGGGTTTGGTTTCAGAAGCCGTTATTAGTCGATCTGAGTAGTTTGTTTTTGAACATCTATGATTTTTGAAAATTTGATATTTAACAATTTTATATATAAAAAAAATCTATACTAGACAGATTAATTTTTATTATTGCACCTACGTTGTTTTAATACAAATTAAAAAAAATACTGTCAGTAAGTGCCTTTATACATACAGATATACATATAGTTTTAATAAATAAATAAATCATGATCATCATCATCAGTTCGTGGAACAGTATGTATAGTACATAGTAGTAGTATGGGGTTGTTCAAGAGGGGAGTGAGTAAATTTTTGAAGGGTCGTTAACGCGTGTGTGACACTCCTGATATCGCAGGCGTCCGTAGGCTGCGGTAACCGCTTACTATCAGGCGAGCCGTAAGCTTATTTGCCTCCATCGTGGTAGAAAAGGAAGTCCACGGTTGGACGTGGACCTCTCTAATAAGGAGGGTTTTGCCATATCTCCACGCTTGGCAATTGCCTTGGTGATCTCAGTAGATTTTGATGGAATAATAGGATAACGCCATTATTTTATTAATTCATTTAATCTATAGTATAATAAAATTGTTAAATGTCAAATTTTCAAAAATCAAAGATATTGAAAAGCAGACTACTCAGATCGACTAATTAAGGGCTTCAGAAACCGAATCTCTCGATGTTTGTTTGTTTGTTTGTTCGGGCTTCACGCAAAAATCAGTGGGTAGATTTGGGTTAAACTGTGACAGTCTTAAAGATACTATTCCGACTTAAATAATAGGGCATGTTTCATCAAAGTTGGTCTAGTAGAATTGAAGATACAGCTTGATCCCTGTTTTAGTAGCCGCCGCTAAGGTACGAGAGGTCAAGTAGAAGTGGTTAATGTTTTTTATATATATCTATGATTGTGTCGGGATTTCCCATGTAGCAGAAAACCAACATTCACGCGGGCGGAGTCGCAGGCAAAGGCTACTTATAATAAATAATAGTTAATATAATAAATAATAGGATAGACTCACAAAACCTATTTTATACAATACCTGTGACCCTAGTACATCCCTTAGCTGGTTTTCACAGCATCCGTGGGAGGAAATGGACTGACGCTATTCACCACAGAACACCACACAACATATAAATAAATATTAGCTTGTAATAAATATATGTATATAATTAATATTGTTGCACGTCAACAGATACGATTGGTTTGAAGAGTTGAATCTGCGTTGGTATGCATTGCCGGCCGTTTCAAGTATGCGTTTCGATTGCGGCGGCATCGAGTTCACAGCGAACGCCTTCAACGGCTGGTACATGAGCACTGAAATTGGATGCAGGAACTTCTGTGATGTCAACCGACTCAACATGTTAGAGGTACATGGATTATTAGCATTTCCTATACTGACACGTCACACAGTTCGTGGAGGTTTAGATGATTCTGTAGATAAATCAGTTTGGAGACGTTTTTACTTTTATTTTGCTTTTATTATCATCCTCAGTCCATATCGTCCCCACTACCGGGGCACAGACCTCCCCTGATCAGGAGGGGGATTAGGCCGTAATCTGCTGCGCTGGCCTAGTGCGGGTTGGTAGACTTCATACACCCATGCGGGAATGCAGGTTTCCTCACGAAGTTTTCCTTCTCTGTTAAGTACATCAGTGTCTACAATGTAGATCGTCCATGAATTACAAATAATAACTCAGTGGTACGGGACCGGGATTCGAACTCACGACCTTTCAATCATAAGCCATGTCTAAAACCACTACGCCGCCAATGCACATTGTAGAGTATATTATTGAATATTTTTTTTAAACAGATAGTGGCACAGAAAATGGGCCTCGATACGCGCACTCCAGTTAACCTGTGGAAAGATAAGGCGTTGGTTGAAGTGAATGTGGCAGTGCTGCACAGCTTTCAGCAGCAAAACGCAACTATAGTGGACCACCACACCGCCTCCGAGAGTTTCATCAAACATTTGGACAACGAAAATAGGCTGAGGTAAGCAACAGCTATCACACAATGAGATTTTTCATTTTATTAAATGATCACAAGACTGTACAAAGAGGACTTAGACCTTATACAATATAATTGCTCATAGCCCGAATTCTTTATACTCGTATGAAAATTTTATTAAATGCAGTTCCAACAGCTTGCTGGTTGGCGCCGGCATGATAATAGCATTACTGCTATTGAAATGGATGCTGTAAGAAACAGTTCAGAGATGCATCAGGATATTGGGGAGTAGCTTTATCTTACGACATACCTAATAATTATTGCAATCTCCAAGACAAATTAGCCCGTGGGTGCTGTCAGAATGGGGTGCTGCACAAGGGTTATGGAGAATAGTATTATCTTACGATTCAATCAATAGTTATTACAATTTCTAAGACGTCTGCCAAGGTGGAGATTGCGGCAAATTCCTCCTTATTATGGAGAAGATCCATATCCAGTAGTGGACTTCTATGGGTTTATGATGATGATGAATCTAGTTGAAAGGAGTATTTAAGTTTGTTGGATATGTACGTCAGATTTAGAAGTCCATTTGTTTTCCGGCCAATACACCATAGCAGTAAAAAGTAGTGTTCCATTTTGTTTTTCACATTAGAATAGCTAAAATAAAATAAAAAAAAGATAGTAACTTTCATACTATAAAATTATACTGGATTGTGTTATTCAGAATACAGACGATATAAGAGTCGCTGATCTAGTGGATTTTAAGAAAAGTTATTACTCACATATTGAATATGCAGGCAAATTACAATCCATTCAGAATATAGGTGATAAGACAGTTGCTGGTCTTCTAGTGGATTCCAAGTAAAAGTTTTTATTGACATATTGAATATGCCTCAGGCAAATTATAGCCTCTTCAGAATACGGGCGATATAACAGTCACCGGTCTAGTGGATTCTAATAAAAAGTTATAACTACGCTAGTTTTATTAATTAAATCACCTTATTTTGTTTCATGTACTTGTTTATAGCTGAAATTTAGTTTTGTTCTCTGATTATACTATAAAGGTCATCGTAGATTCTTGATAACATAATGTGTCTTAATTGCAACCAGACCTGGTGATAAATTTGTCAGCACGAGTGCTGCAGATGTAGTCAGCCATGTGGGCAGAAGGGCGAGTAAACACGGCGTATCGTGTGATTGTTTGGGATTCTTGCTTCACTATAGAGACTGCTATATCATGGATGTCGTCATTTGTTAATAAATTTAATTATTTTTAGTAAAGAATTTGCAGCATCATGATTTCAGGGCGGCTTTGTCGGATGTATGGATTTTTCCGTAGACCTACCTTCTAGAACTAGAAGACTAAGACTAAGTCTTAGTTAGAAATACTTCTAAGACTAAGTCTTATTTAGAAAGGTTTCAAGTTATTCCATAATGTTAAAAGTTCCGTAGATACTTGAAAAATTAATCTTCGGATTTTAAAGGGGTTTGAAGTCAGATTTGGATATACTGTTTTATGATTTTTAAAACTATTTTTTTTTCTCGAGGCTTTGTCAGCGTGTGCATATTTTGATGTTAAGAAATAACCCAAAATGATACATTTTCCGCGATAAATAAATACATATACTCTCACTGGTATCCCATAATGGTAGGTAGAGACCATAGTTTACCATATACTAAGAACCTGATACACCTCTTTCACTTCAATCACACTAAATTTTCATATACTTTCACCAATTAAGGGTGTTACGAACTTGACCTTTTTTAAACAAATTGTTGATTTGATCAAGGCAACTTTCTCCTGACCTCCCTCTTCCAACATTTATTCACATTTGCCTGGTATATTTCATTCGTTGTTTGAGTCTTATTCGTTTTTTTCTAAATGACCAAACGATTGGAGTTTTCTCGAGCCTTGTTACCACATTATACTTCAACTTACAACAGTCTTTAGTACGTTGTTTTGGATAAAAGAATTAAATAAACAAAAGAAGCCTTTGTTACTTTATAATCGTCACCATCATCAGCAAGTGGAAGTCCACTGCTGGAGTGATTTGCCATAATCTTCACATTTGGCAGGCGTCTTAGAGAACGCAGTAGATTTTGAGAGAATAAGAGGACAACGCTACTGCCCATTATGAAGATGCATCTCTTAGCTGGTTTTATGTTTATGTAAAAAATCACGATCTGTTGCTTCACTTATGAACAACCTCGAGTCAACAAACATACTTACGAATTTTTGTGGGATTATATTTGTTTTTATTAAATTAACGGGAATTGTTAATTAATTTTGCTATTTTGACAGTTTTAAACGATTTAAATGCTATATAGCAGCGCTAACCATAGCACCACTCCACAGAGCCGCAGTTGATAGAAAACCAGAAAGGGTTATAAGCTACTTACGAGTTACTTCAGAAAAAATCCATAAGCATCAAACGTCATGTAAAATCGTGAGGAAAAGCAGTCGTTTTATTTATAAAACTATATAAACTATTTATAGCTTTTCTCGTTTACAACTGCTCAGTATATTCCACGTAATTCGGAATTATTCTTTTTGCTTGAGACCATAAATTTAAATCAATGTTTATCACGATGCTTACGTCTCATAAACGTTGAGTTTCATATTAAACGTTTCTTTATCACATAATGTTGATTCATATCCACAAAATACCCTATATACAACAACAGACTGGGGAATTGTCCCGACACTGAATAAGCTAATCAAGTCTAATTTGTTGCAATTAACACCTTGACTGGAGTTGACCTTTTCATGTAATTTACACCTAGTTGTACGAAATTTAAGTGTAAATACTGAGAACGAAGTCGGTCCTAAATTATGGCGCAATTTAATTATCAGTTTGGTAGTTATATTGTATGTTGTTTTCACATGAAAAATGTCTATGTATTATTTATATATTTCATGAATTTTTAAATTAATTTTAGTTTAACCAATTCATAAGACAACTCTAATAACTAATAACTCTATCACAATACAAACCTGAAAGTTTAGGTCAAATAAATCCGCAATTCTAAACATTTCCTTAGAATATCCCTGATTTTTTTTATAATTAGGAGTTAATTATTACGATTTAATTATTACTTAGTTCATCACGCGTTGTGTTGTTTTTTTTATATTTGTTTATTATGTGATAAATTAAAATATACATATATACACTCACGCCGATATCGCATAAGGGTAGGCAGAGACCATAGTACACACTATATATACATACATTTTTCCACCTGCTACGGTTATTTAATGTAGCAAAGTGGTTATCCGCAGCTCACATTACACCCCCGCAGGCAACGAGACGTGTCGGGTGAAATTTATATAAAAAATCATATTTTTCACGCAGTCGGTTTTTTTTAATAATTCTTTTAGTGTGTTAAAAATGTGTATGAAAAATTGTTAATTGCATCTTTTTACTACGTGATAAATATTTTTAAGGTAGGTACTACGTGATAGATATATCGTATATCGAGAATGAAGCTGAGAATCATAATAGTGATTAAGCTTCACTTTAAAACTGTATTTTGTCATTTTTCATCGAAGCATTTAAAGATTATCATCATCATCATCATTCCCAGTCCATACCGTCCCCACTAGAAGAGCACGGACCTCCCCTGATCAGGAGGGGGATTAGGCCGTAGTCTACCGCGCTGGCCTAGTACTGGTTAGTAGACTTCACACACCCATGTGGGCATGCAGGTTTCCTCACGAAGTTTTCCTTCTTCGTATTCCTTATTCGATTAAAGGTTATGATTTCCAATAATCTACAGTGAATCAACTCTCTACATACAAAAAAAAAACGATTTGACGCACACTGGGTTTTTAAGGCCCGTAACTATAGAATGTAAACAATAAAATATTAAAGGAATAATGTATAAGAAGAAATAGAAGATACATATAAGTGAAATTTCATAGGTGTAAAGTATGTAGTATAAATATGGACTATAATGCATAGTTCCATTGCATTTCAAGGCGATGATTATAATAAATGTGGTATGTATTGTTCGGAGCTACACAACAGGACATAAATTATAATATGATTATATTAAATTATAAAATCGATAGGTCCGGGTGTCCGGCGGACTGGATCTGGATTGTGCCGCCAATGTCGTCGTCCATTACTCCTGTATTCCATCAAGAGATGGCGCTGTACTACTTGAAACCGTCCTACGAGTACCAGGTTACCTTGTATTTCATTATAACTATGCCTTCAAAAATTATACATACATACATACATTCACGCCGGTATCCCATAAGGGTAGGCAGAGACTACAGTTGCCACATACTACGATCTTGACACAACTCTCTCACCTCATCCACATCCATACATCTTTTCATACACTTTCATAGATTAAGGGTGCTACGAAATTGGTCTTTTTGAAACAAGTTGTTGATATGATCAAGGGAAGTTTTTCCTGGGCGCCCTCCTCCGACACTTCTACCCATATTTGCCCGGTATATTCGTTTCGTCATTCGAGTCTCACTTATTCTTTTTAAATGACCAAACCATTGGAGCATTCCTTTCTCAATCCTTGTCACCACATCATACTTCAACTTACACCGATCCCTTATCACGCTATTCCTCAATCGATCACTCAGGGTGACTCCACAGATACTTCACAGGGAACACATTTCCACCGCATTCACGCCACTTTCGTTCTTCTTTTACCATACGCACGATTCACTGTCGTATATAAGTGTAGGTACCAATACACCGCTGTGAATAGCCAGACGATACTTTTATGAGACTGACTGACTACTCATCATAGAGTGCAGGGCACCATTCACTTTATTACCCGCAGTCACCTTCCTTTCAATGTCACTATTACACCTTCCATTTCTTGAAATCATAGTCCCCAGGTACACAAACTCATTTACTTGATCCACTATAGCACCGTCTATAACATTATTACATCTTGTAACATTTTCCTCTCTTTCGATCACCGATACTTTCGTCTTATATTAATTTTCATTCCTTTCTTCTTGTATGCCTCATTCACTACATTTAACATGTCTTGTAATTCCCGTGCCGACGATGCAAGTAATACTTGATCATCAGCATATGAGACGTTTGACAAGTAAATCATTCATACTTAGTACATACTTCATATCTTTTAAATTTGACAGACAGCTGTCCACATAAAGATTGAAAAGCCACGGAGACAGAACACATCCCTATCTTACATATCTTTATCCCTTTGAGATGTTAAACCAGTCCGTTTATGCCCCATTAACTCTGATACAGGCCTTTGAACTCTCATAAAGAGATTTCAATACCTGCACCAGGCGGCCATCAACTCCATACGATACCAGCGCTGACCATAACTCACGCCTCTGCACTCGATCATACGCTTTCTCAAGGTCTATGAAGGCGCAAAATACTTTTTTAGATTTCGTCAAGTGTTTTTCTGATAGGCATCTTAAAAATAAGATCTGATCAGTGCAGCCCATTTCTCTCCTAAATCCCGCTTGTATTTCCTACAATTTTTCTTCAGTTTCATTAATTAGCCTTTCAATCAAAATTTTTGCATATAATTTCTCAACGAGTTCAAAAATTATACCACTTAAACTTGTATACACACTTGTTTTGAATCTCTTTTTTTTATATTATCTAATATAAAAAAAGATATCTGAGAACATAAAAAAGAAACACAACCTGTGTTAGTTGTACATGTATTAAATATAAAAACAATATATATATATATATATATATATATATATTTAGAGAATGGAGGGCGCGCGATATGTCGTCGCGCGGCATATCGCGCGCCCTCCATTATCTAAATATATGTATTTTATATATATATATATTGTTTTTATATCTAATATAAAAAAAGAAAGGGAGAACGAATATTAAAAAAAAAGATTTAAAATAACATTTAATTTATGGAGTTATGTAGTTATAAAAAAATTCTTTTGTACATTTTGTTGAATACATTTTGCACATTTTCTTTGATACATATATATTGTATAATAAATATTAAACCAGGAACCAGCATGGAAAACTCATCAATGGCAAAAGTCAAAGCCAATGACGGGCAAAAGGCTGATAAATCGCAAATTCCATTTTAAACAAATAGCAAGGGCTGTCAAGTTTACATCGAAGTTGTTCGGACGCGCCTTGTCCAAACGGATTAAAGCAACGGTCTTATATGCAACAGAGACCGGTAAATCTGAACAGTATGCCAAGGAGTTAGGAGTCATATTTGGACATGCTTTCAATGCTCAGGTATGTTTTGAAATAATGTGGTTTTTAAATATTTTTATTTATACAACAAATATTATTTGTATATGAAATCAAATGTTAATACTATTATAGGTTCATTGTATGGCTGATTATGATATAACGTCTATAGAACATGAAGCTTTATTATTGGTTGTTACATCTACTTTTGGTAATGGAGATCCACCGGAGAATGGAGTTGTAAGTAATTTATTAGCAATTATAAATTATCTTATTAAATAATAATCAGAATTAATTGTCTATATTTTTAGGCATTTGGAGATCATCTTTGCGAAATTCTCTATGCTGATCAAGTCGGTGATGAAACATCAGTGTAAGTGTAAGAACTCTGAAAAATAAACCAATTATTTAATGATATTATTATGAATACAATATTTTTTCAGGAATCAAATGTTAACACCGAAATCGTTTGTGGCTAATAGCCAAATTGATCTTCAACGATACGCCGCTGGTAACCCAAAGAAATTGAGCCGTTTAGAATCATTAAAAGGTAGGACATGCAAATCATATTTTCTTTTATACTATTATAAAATTGTTAAATGTCAAATTTTCAAAAATCGAAGATATTAAAAACAAACTATTCGATCGACTAATTAACTAAGTTCTGAAACCAAATCCGTTGATGTCTATTTGTTTGTTTGGGCTCCACGCAAGTAGATTTTGGTTAAACTATTACAGTCTTAAAGGTACAATTTCGACTTAAATATTTCAGTACGTTTTATTGAAATTGGTCCAGTAGAATTGAAGATACAGCTTGATCCCTGTTTTAGTAGCCACCATTAAGGTACGAGAGGTCA
>WUAW01010904.1:10826-21707 GCA_017165845.1 Thaumetopoea pityocampa
TATAATATTATAATATTATAGAATATATAATATTATATAATATTATTATAAATATAATATTATAATATTATATAATATCGAATATTAAAAAAGAATTTAATTTGATTCACAGGTCAAAACTTTCTTGTTTTCAAGGTTTCAAGGTCAATTCTCAAACTGTCATCAATCAACTAATGACGTATTCGACTATACAAAAATATGTTTCGTACTAGTGTAATTCTAAAAGAATAGTATTTATAAAAATTACATGTTATAAAACCAAAAAAATAATGTAATATGATTCTGTCAAATTCTTATAAAATAAATATTTTAAATTCAGTCGCGTGATCGCAAACTTTTTATGTATTTTATGGCCTGGTATCTGAGATCTTTAAGCCAAGTCATTATTTTAATACATACTTTCATAAATTTAACGATAAAATGCTGATCTATCATATTTTATTGATTCTCGGGAGTTTTAACGTTAATCTGAAGATTACCACATTAACTACGCGAAAGTTCCAACAGGGATTCCTTGATAAAATCACTTTGCGATGTTAGTCACAGTTTTAATCTACTGTTTCAAGATTGTTCACGATTATTAACCATTGGTACACAAAACAACACCAATTTCACATATCAAACATTACAATAACCTAATATAAAACACTAAAATAAAACTTTAAAAGATGCTTCACTCGGGTTGCCTCCAAAACTCCGTAAACGCTGTATAATTTGATGAATCTCTAATGATGTCATATGTCAATAAACAGATTATCATCACGACTGTTGTACTAAGCGATATACGATATTTATATTGGCATGTGACGTCAGTGGAGACATGTGACTTATGTTTAAGATAGAGGAGCGTTGTCAGGGTATGTTTATTCATTTTTTTTTATATATATTTCTTTAACGATTATTATTAGTAGAAATTTCTAATAATAAGAATGCTCAAAGTCACGTAGTGAGCAATCTAAAGAGCTATGCTCGGAATTTCTCTGCAAGACAGGATCCCTAATGAGATAATCTGCAGGAGAACTAGAGTCGGCGACGTAGATCAAAGGATCGCAAAACTGAAGTGGCAGTCGGCGGGGCACATAGCACGCAGAACCGATAGAAGTTGGAGTCTTAAAATGCTGGAGTGGTGACTCCGAAGCGGATAGCGTAATGCGGGTAGATCCCCGACTTGGTGGACCGATCACCTGGTGAAGGTCGCGGACAATCGATGGATGCAGACGGCTCATAGCCAAGGGCGTCGCCAAGGGGGAGCAGAGAGGGAGGTAGTCCCCCCTAGCGATTCAAAAAATGTAGCCAAATGGAAAGAAATCAAACTTGCTTGACCGATCAAGCAAGTCTCGCACGTTGAAACTCATGCCATCGCCACCGCCATTCATGTGTTTTTGATTGTATTTAAACTACATACTTTTCCCATCCTCCATATATTAACTCCTCCAGGCCATAGCCTGCGATGCTCTTGGACGATTAGATTATGCGAGGCCTATCTCCAGCAGCGGATTTTTGTGGGCTGATATGATGATGATGACTAACAATATGGTATTATAGTTAATTTGAGATGATTTTCTAAAAACAGTCAAATATCTACATATTGTACGGTCGATTAAACCTAAGGTTTGCGGATCAATGAAC
Source organism: Thaumetopoea pityocampa (assembly GCA_017165845.1). Taxonomy (NCBI): domain Eukaryota; kingdom Metazoa; phylum Arthropoda; class Insecta; order Lepidoptera; family Notodontidae; genus Thaumetopoea; species Thaumetopoea pityocampa. Next base: position 12,456 of record WUAW01010904.1, read on the forward strand.
TTTTACAAACTAGAGCTACCATTAGGTACGTTTAACAGTTGACTGTGTGCTGTGACAGGCACGTTGTTGTAAAAGGCAATTCGAATTGGTCGTTGTTGCCCATGAGTAATTGTTTGCAGGGTTGTCAAATAATTTTTTTTCTAACTAAACAGAAATGTTTGTGAGAATCACTCATGTTAAATTTTATTAATGGACGTTAATAAAATTTATGTTGTGTTTTATTAGTCTATCCTGGAAAATTTGAAGGCTAGTCTTTAACCGTCTTTTTATGTCTGTGTTGTAGCAACAAAATGGGATGGGGCTTTTTCGGACAGGCACGTAATAAAATAACTCGGTGAATCAACTTTTTTTGCAACTGCGGGATAACATACATACATATGTACACTCACGCCGACATCCCATAAGGGTAGGCAGAGATCATAGTACACACTACATATATACATAGAGTCACGCCTCTTTTCCATTGCGGTAGGCAGAGACCACTTCTTTCCAACTGCTACGACCATTTAATGTAGCAGAGGCTATCCGCAGTCCACATTTCGCCCCCGCGGGCAACGAGACGTGTCGGGTAGCGAACCACGATGCCGCCATTTTATAAGGTTCAAACGTGTTAAAGTTCCTCATTGCATTCCCACGGCTTAGTGGAGAAGAAAGGAAAGAGGATGAGGTAGGAAAGGCTACTACGGATAAATGTGCTTAGATACAATATTATCATAATTATTACTCAATTTTTGTGCTATTTATAAAAAAACATTATTAAACTTTAATATTTTATAAAGTTCTAAGGGCTTTAATGTATTTTAGTGGCACATTTAGGGTTGAGAACTAAACTTGGCTCTATAATGTGTTCCCTGGGTGACCAATATTTTGGGACAGTGAGTATTTTATGGAAGCTTGAAATTGTCGTTTGGGTCATCAAATAAATAAAACGTTAAGCCAGTGAAATTACATCTGCATGTGCTGTTAATAAATTTAATTAAATTTATTTATTTATAATAATTAATAGTTAACGTTGCTACAAGTAATTGGTCTCTTCCAGTTTAGACGTAAATAAAGTTACTACGGATAACCAAACACAAAAAAGTTGATTCACCCAATTAGGTGATTGCGATTGTAAACCGGTCCACTTTGCAATTTTTTTTTTTATATTTTATTTTCTTTCTTCTTCTAGTAATTCTATTTGCAGTGGTTGTCAGAATAAATGTTTTTTTTTCTTTCTTAACATGTATGCCGGGTAATTGCCGGTGACAACGTATGGGGCAAAAATGTTCACGACATTTACCGTTGCTCCTGTTCGTAGGTTCAAAATCATTCAGTGTGTTGAGAAATGAGCTATGTTTAGTGTATCTTTCATGATCTGAATCAGATATAAAGAAATTGGTGGCAGAATATTAAGAAGTAACTAATACTGTTCCTATGAAGCTTCTCTTTTTTCGAGTTTCGAAGAAAATTCTTGATAGGTCTATCGCAAGCCTTAGGGCAGATTTCCGGCATTCATACTGACTAAAAATTATGCGGTGCCGTCATCCGCATGTGAGAAACTACGAGTTCTTGCTCTTTCGAGCATTCCTCAGAGGAGCGTTAGACTCGATTCCACCACTTCCTTCCAGATGCTCACATTTGGTTGCTCGTCTAAATCTGGTGGTAGCCCTAAACTACCCCATCTCTCCGTTTGCAACCATTAAATCAATTATTGAATTATTTTGCCACGTCCTCTATATCAAAAAGGGGTTCTGTTGTTTACAACTGATGATCAATTTTGCAATTACTGCCCCCTTATCATGTGGACCTTTGTTTGCTTAAGCTGATAAAATCTACAATTTTTTTGCACGTAGAGAAAAACAGTTTACAGTCTATCAAAATAGCTTTGTTTAGAAATTTTATATTATGGATATAATAAATAGGCGTGTCACCTACATGATAAAAATGAATGATATTCGCAAATAAAACAGATTTATAGAAAACGAACATCGACATAAACAATCTGAAAACATTTTAAAAACTTAACATATTGTGACAGCAGTAATGTTGCCATAGAAATGCAATCTGTAAATTTTATTTTAAAAAAAGCCGTAGAATAAAAATTAAATAAATTAGATAGGATCATTTAAAAATATGATTTTGATTTTGGAACCGGCCGCTGGGCGGTACAATGGGACATTTGGCGCTTACCGGGCAGTTCAGCGGAAAACAAACTTAAGGAAGGAACGTGTTTCGAGATCGTATCTATTTTTTTTTAATTTTGACGTGTGTTAACGAAACTGACAGTACCAAAATTGTAGCTATCTCGTTTTGGCATTTGACATTAGAAAAAGATAGGGATCCCTCCCTATCTTTTTCTAAATTTAGTTAAGTTTTGTTACAACAGAATCAGCAACATTGATGTATTTAACGGAGAAGGAAAACAGCGTGAGGAAACCTTCATTTCCGTATGGATGTGTGAAGTTTACTGACTCGCATTAGGCTTATGTGATAGACTACGTTCTAATCCCCTTCCTGAATAGGGAGGGTCCGTGTCCCTATAATGGGAACGACTATGGACTGGGGATGATGATAATGATTATAAATCAACTTTATGCACTTACCTATTAAGCAACCACACCAGAAGGGTTGTTAAGGGAAGCGCAAGGCCCTTATTCACTTAATTAAATTCGGACTTAATTTAGGTAACCCTAACGAATTAGGTATATTAAGTGGAATCATACATCGAAATTGTTTCCGTAAATATATAGTGAATTAATCAAACTAAATAGTTGAGTATAATGCTAGTGACAGCTTGATTTTTCTATTTTTAATCCTAACTAATATTATAAATGCGAATGTGAGTTTATTTGTTTGTTACGCTTTCACACATTAACTGCTCAACTGATCATCATGAAATTTTGTACACACATTATTAAGGGTACAGAGAAGGATAATTGAAACCTTTTATCCCGAAAAAAAAAATGTATTTTCAACCGTCTCTGATATGTATTTAAAGATTAACACGAGCGGAGCCGCAGTTAAAAGCTAGTAGAAAAATAATGGCATCCTAATATTATTGGCTATTCTAAGAAATATGCCAAGCAACATTATAGCCAACTTGTATTAAGGCCAACCCGCTTTGGGGCCAACGCGTATTAAGGCCAACTCACATTAAGCCAGTGTGGCTTAACTACTGTCTTTCTGAGACCTGTGCCCTGTACTGAGACAGTAGATGGGATGTTGGTGATGATGATGACAGGAAGAATCCGAGAAATTCGTTTGACCTATTTTCTTAAAATTGTAGGCAGGCACAGTAGAACTCGCGTAGCTCTAATAATTCAATTGGGACATTCAATTACTAAAATTGAGTAAACTAGACTCTATTCTTAAAAGTTATCCATCTAAAAATAGCGTGACTATGCTCATCCGACAACCAAAGGTATATGCGCCATATCTTGCTTCAGGGTAAAGAGGGGAATGTTAGGGTGACACACGGTCTATAGTGCTTTAGGACTTTCTGGAATTCCTTATTCATACAAAGACGTTTAAACTTCATTGTAGCAGGCTCTATTTCAATTTACTTCGTGATTAACAGTGGTGCTGATTCTGTTGTAACAGAACTTAACTAAATTCAGCCCCTCCCTATCTTTTTCTAATGTCAAACTCCAAAACGATATAGCTACATTTTTGGTGTTGTCAATTTCGTTTAGGAAGGTCAATATTAAAAGATTTAGATGCGATCTCGGAATATGCCGATTAAAAATACGTAAATACGCAACATTTTTTTTCAAGCGTTTGACAGAAACGTAGGTCTGTACTCGCTATAAATGCTTGCCATCTCGTTTTGGCGTTTAACATTAGAAAATAGGGAGGAACTAAATTTAGTTAACTTTTGTTACAACAGAATCAGGACCAGTAGCATTTAAGATAACGGACGGAAGGTTTTTGAGTAACATTTTCTTTCTTTCTTGATGTACTGTACCACAGGAGTCATATGCACCATTCCAAATTGACGTGAGTAATATCAACATCATTACCAGACTGTAGAATTTTCTGCTCGATATGGGCCTCTTCCTTAAAAAAGAGGGATTTGCCATAATCTCCGAGCTCGGCAGGTGAGCAATGTAATAAAAATTACGAATATTTCCCTCGTGGGAAATCCTTACGAACGTAATTTGAGTATCATACTAAAGTGCAGAGTTCTATGTAGCTCAGCAGAGTTCACTCACATAGTAATATTAGTTTAGGCTTTTATATCTATTAACATAAAAATACGTGTACACCATTGATCTATTATTAGATATATGATCTAAGATGTACACTGAGTAATCCAAAATATAGAAACAAAAAGCGGAGTGAAATGAAGTATAAATCACTTTTAAGTATATACTGTAAATCATTAATACCCAAATTGGTCTATGTTGGCCCCCAGGGGTCGACGATAACCTGCAAGGGTTCACGCCAGTTATCAAAAACTCGTTTGAAATTAATAAATTTTAAACAGTTTTATATTAACTACGCTTTGGGGGTCTACGAAAAAGTGAAAAACATTACAACTAGTCTACAAGACAAAACAAGTTTGAGGACCTCTGCTGTAAATAATAATGTGAAAAATCGAAGAGTAGTTCTAACTAAATACATTTATATTCAGCTCACAAAAGGTCACCAAAGTCAAATCGCAACAATACCACAAGCTCACCAAACTAATTTTGCCTGCCAGTCGCCCAAGTTTCCTAGAGTTTATATTTGTTGTAATCTATTTTATTATGTACCGTCAAATGCTCCGAAATGCTTGCTCTGTTTAGCTTACATTGTAAATAATACTACTCAATTACAGAGACTACAAGAATATCAACTCTATCTTTAGGAGTAGCAACAAATTTCCATTATGATAGGACCTATAGGTATATCTACCTTAAATCTTCTGTAGATGTCTACGTGGACTGTATACTCGTTTGCTGCATATCTATACTATTATGAAATTGTTAAATGTCAAATTTTCACAAAATCAAAGATATTTAAAAGCAAACTACTCAGATCGACTAATTAAGGGCTTCTGAAACCGAATCTGTCGATGTTTGTTTGTTTGTTTGTTCGGGCTTCACCCAAAAACCAAGGGGTAGATTTTGATTAAACTGTTAGTCTTAAAGGTATTCAGGCTTAATTAGCGCGGCATGTTTCATCAAAATCAGTTCAGTAGAATTGAAGATACAGCTTGATCCCTGTTTTAGTAGGCGCCGCTTAGGTACGAAAGGTCAAGTAAAGGTGGTTAAAGTTTTTTATATAAATACATTGACGGTGAACGTCCGGTAATAAGAACCCGATCCGGACGCGTATTTAGATGTCTCTAAAACTTGTCGGCAGGGTTCTGCCCACTCCAAGGGGGGTGATGTGGCGGCTCTTTCCTGGTCGCACACACTCTTCTTTGGATTTTGAGCGTCGTTGCTAGGTTAATAACAAAGGAAGAATCAAGTGGGCTATGGTGCGAAAATTCCACAAGCATGTATACATTGTAATATTTAATATTTTGTAAATCAATATTTTATGTGGGGATAAACAGGAGTCATTCAAGTTTGTTTTTTATTTATACAACACGCGCATTCTTCCCCACTCAGTCTAATAACCACTGTCACTTGACCTCACGTACCAAAGCGGCAGCTACTAAAACAAGGATCAAGCTGTATCTTAAATTCTACTGGACCAACTTTGATGAAACGTGCCCTATTAATTAAGTCGTAGTACCTTTAGGTACTACGACTTAATTAATAGGGACTAAATTAATTAAGTCGTAGTACCTTTAGGTACTACGACTTAATTAATAGGGCACGTTTCATCAAAGTTGGTCCAGTAGAATTTAAGATACAGCTTGATCCTTGTTTTAGTAGCTGCCGCTTTGGTACGTGAGGTCAAGTGACAGTGGTTCTCAGACTGTTTATATAAATCTATGATTGTGTCGGGATTGCCCATGTTGTGAAAAACCGACACTTACGTGGACGGAGCCACGGGCAAAGGCTAGTACTATTATAAAACTGTTAAAAGTTAAACTTTGTGAATCAAGGATTTAAAAAAAATCTTAGATCGATTAATTAAGGACTTCTGAAACCAAATCTGTCGATGTTTGTTTGTTTGTTGGAACTTCACGCAAAAACCACTGAGTAGATTTTAATTAAACTACTACAGTCTTAATTGTACTATTCTGGCTTAAATACTTCGGCATGTTTTATCAAAATCAGTTCAGCAGAATTGTAGATACAACTTGATCCCTGTTTTAGTAGCCGATGTTAAGGTACGAGAGCTCAAGTGAAAGTGGTCTAAGGCTTTTTATATAAATCTATGATTGTTTCGGGATTTCCCATGTAGCGGAAAACCGACTTTCACGCCGGCGGAGCCGCGGGCAAAAGCTAGTCTTATTATACAAGTAGCCATCTAGGTGATAATAGAAGCGCTTTGTGAACGATTTTGATAAACGAGTGCTACCACGATCTAGAGGATCAAATCGCCTCTTATTATGAAATATTATGTCAAATCTACTCTTTAACACTCTGATATTTGATTGAATGTTATTAAAATTATATAATTATTATTTTATTATTATAGATATTTTATGATGCCTGGTTACCCTACATAAGTGAGACAGTGTAAAGCTTTTGTGTTGTGTTACCCACATGTGCCATGAAAAATAACAAAAGATTCTACAATTATTTTTTCTTTCTTTTGTATGTACTTTTGTATGGAGACATACAAAAGTATATCCTAATAATAAGCGAAAAACGAAGAATTTGAGGATAAATAATTAGTTAGAATGCCACTGGTTGTATAAGGAAATATGAAAGAAAGCTCTTGCTCAGATTCATAAAATAATATGTGATGTGTACATTATTACTTTTCGTGGGAACGCAATTAGGCACTTTAACATTTTAGGATCTCAAAAATGGCGGTGTCGTGGTTTGCCACCCGACACGTCTCGTTTCCCGCGGGGGCGAAAAGTGGGCTACTGATAGTCACTTTGCTCGTAGCAAGTGGAAAGAAGTGGTCTTTGCCTAACCCAATTCCTCGGTAGTATAGTGGTCAGTATACCCGCCTGTTACGCGGGAGACCGGGGTTCGATTCCCCGCCAGAGAGCCAGGGAAACACACGTGAGTGTATGTATGTATTATTAGTATTTAGGATGTTTTTGTATGAAAGTTGCTGTGTGATGCCGGCATATGCTGTGTGGCGCCAATATAAGAATAACGTCACTCCATCTTTTCACGTGAGTATTGTGACAACCAGCTGATGCTCGTTACCCTGATATATCAGGGTAATGTCAGGGTAACAAGCATCAGCGTTATCTTATAATTCAATCAAATCCACTACGATCTCCAAGACGCCTGCCAAGCGTGGAGAATATGGCAAATCCCTTCTATTTAAGGAGGAGGCACGTGTTCAGTGGTGTACTTCCAAGGACTGATGATAATGATGATCTATAAAAACAATTGTTTGAGAAAAATGAAGTTTTTTTGGGCCCCGAAATCCACCGCATGTTTCGAGAAATTTCGAAACGTCTGCCCATCTAGCGAACAGAACGTTGGCATTTGCTTTGGTCGAGAAATTAATTAATGTTACCATCCAAATTGGCAATTCTGCTAGCGTTATGGGCATCTTACCGTCCAGAATTAATCCTAGTAATTAGGTTAATTCATTTATTTAATTTTTTTTATCATTATAGAATAAAATAGAGTACCCTTTGTTGGATACAAATAAATACATTGTGTTTTTATTTTTTGTTTATTAACAAGAAATAAAAAGTGTACATACATTGGACGGTCTTATCACATGGGAAAGTCTTATCACACTTATCATATGGGAATTCTTCCAGACAACCTTTAGATGGATAGGGGATAGATGGATAGGGATTATCATCATTATGAGATAGATCCGTAATTTTTAAGAGTGTGTTATCGCCTTTTATGATTAACACTAATTAAGAGAGTCCTTAATTAAATAAAGGCTTGTAAAAATAATCATCATAATCACCATCAGCCAGTGATAATCTACTGCTAGGCATGGACCTTCTCCCTAAAAAGGCCGGAGTTGTCATAATCTCCATGCTTGGCAGTCGTCGTAATGATCGCAGTAGACTTTAATTGATAACAGGACAACGCAGCTACTCCTATCCTATCCTAGTACACCCCTTATCAATCTCACGCCATTCACTTCACCACTGCAATCTGCCTGTATGTATAAAAATCAAAGCGTTAGTTTTTGTAAAAACTCGAAAACGACTCGACCAATTTGAATATTTTTTTTTATTTGCCTCAACACAGAAGTGGTTTACAAAAAAATAAAATTAAAATTCACAGAATCGTAATTTATTGTGTATTTTTTTATTTCTAATAAAATATTTATTGACTACAATCCTACCTGATGGTGGTAGAGCGCACTAGCCTAGTAGAAACCTGTTCACTCTTCTCTTAAAATCGTCCACATTGTAATAGGAGGGAAGTACTGACGCCGGCAGACTATTCCAGTCCTTGGCTGTACGCATTAAGAACGAAGAAGCAAAACGTTTAGTTCGGATGGTCGGAACATCAACCAGGTAGGGATGATAACCCACTGTACGTCTAGTCGTCCGATGATGGAAGGGAGCTGGAGGAACTATATCGTGTAATACCTGTGCACATTCTCCAAAATGAATCCTATAGAATACGGATAGGCTGGCTATCCTTCGTCTATGCTCTAGGCTTTGGAGATTGGCGTCAAATAAATCATTGTTGCCAATTATCCTCTTAGCACGCTTTTCCACTGAGTCCAAAGTCGATAAATAACATTTTGCAGCACCGGCCCACACGTGACTGCAGTACTCCATACAGGATCGGACCTGCGCTTTATATAGTGTGAGCATCTGTCCCGGTGTGAAATACCGTCTAACTTTTGCAAGGACACCTAGCTTCCTTGCAGCTACCTTGGCCTTGGACTCAATGAATCGCCCGAAGTTAAGGCTAGAGGAGATCTCCATTCCCAGTAATTGAAGATGGTCAGTGTATTCCAGGGACATATTCCAAAAAGTGGGAACCAAAGTGCACGGACACCGTTTAGCGGTGAAAAAACACGCCTGTGTTTTTGAAGCGTTGAACCTCACAAGATTGGAGTCACCCCATTCGGAAACCGCGTGAAGCGAGAGGCTCGTGCGCTCGACCATCGACTCCCTTTCGACCTGTACTTGATCCTGGTTAGTTCTCTACAACTGTACTGTCGTCTGCATACCCATAGATACCGGGTATGAGCAGATCATTAATATGCAGTAAG
>WUAW01010904.1:45348-64543 GCA_017165845.1 Thaumetopoea pityocampa
AGCTGTCCACTGCTGAACATAGACCTCTCCAATCGAATTCCAGCGCGACCGGTCCATAGCCACCTGCATCCGGCGAGACCCAGCGATCTTCACCAGGTCGTCGGTCCATTTCGCAGGTGGCCGTCCCACACTGCGCTTGCTAGTACGTGGTCTCCATTCAAGGACCTTTTTGCTCGAAATACAATTACGAAGGAAGCTTGTATATGATATATTTATTGTATATTAGACCGCTGCATGTATGTCGATTTTTACGCTAAATGGATTTTTTTAAAATTAATTATAGATTTAAAAAGAAAAAAATAATTGATCATTTTATTTGAGCTCTCGTGTCATAGTGGCGGCTACCGAAATGGACATCATGCTGTCTCTTCGGTTCTACTTGACCAATTTTGATGAAACATACTGCAGTATTTAAACTAAAATAGTACTTTTTATATTGCAATAATGTGACTAAAATCTACTAGTTGTTTTTTTTTGCGTGTAGCTTAAACAAACAAGAAAGAAGGAAATAAAAAACTAAATAAAATATTTCATTTATAGAGAGAACTTTTCGATGACAGAAACATATGAGAGCATGATTATTTATTTATTTATTACAATCAGAAACTAACAACAACACTAAATATTTATGAATAGTTATCATATAGACAAATATGTCTCGAGTGCACTCTGCACTCTTTTATCTTGTTACTGGCAGTCATATTGTATTTATTGCTTTCGTAATTTGACAAAAACCCCTAGTGGTAAGTTTATATACATACATACACTCACGCCGGTATCCCATAAGGGTAGGCAGAGATGACAGTCCGCTATATACTACGATCCTGACACTGCTCTGTATCCTAATCCATATACATACATTTTTTCATACACTTTAGACTGCATCATAGAAAGGAATACTCCAAAGGCTTTGTCATTTAGAAAGGATGAAAGAGATTCAAATAATGAAACGAATATAGCGAGCAAGTGTGAGTGGAAATGTCGGAAGAGGGCGCCCAGGAAAATCCTACCCTGGTACGTTTTGTTTCTAGTATTTGTGAGACAAGGACAAGAAAAATGCAATTTGAAGCTAAGGTTAAGGACGTGCAGGGAAGATGAAATTTTTCTAGAACAGGTTTGTAGTCAAAAAAAGTTTTTTTTAGTTCTTCTAAAAACGTCCGAAATTTCGGTTACACTCAGTAACGCACATCTGGCCAGTGGTCATTCTGCTGTAACATAACTTAACTAAATAATGTCTCTCCCCATTTTTTTCTAATGTCAAATACCAAAACGAGATAGCAAACATTTATAGCGAATACCAACCTACATTTCTGTTAACCGGTTCAAAAACATGTTGCATTTTTGCGTATCTTTAGTCCGTATGTTCCGAGATCGCGTCTAAATCTTTTAATTTTGACGTGACTAAACGAAACTGACAGCAACAAAACTGTAGCTATCTCGTTTTGGCGTTTGACATTAGAAAAGGGTAGGAAGAGACTAAATTTAATTAAGTTCTGTTACCGTATGATTCAGAATATCTCAATATACAGCCAAATCAGCTTGGACACGTTATTGAATGTATAATAGTGTATAGTTAACAAATAAATAAATAAACAAGCGCATTTTATATATTTTTTTATTTTATGGGTAGGTATTTCATATTATACATATAATTTAATGCAGTTTAATATGTATAACTAAATTCTAACGCTATTTATAAGTGAGTGAAACGAGAGTGCGGGCCACGTGGTAGTTAGCGCAAGAAGATTTATTGCGGTTTTAGACACTGGTGCCGATTCTCTTATAACAAAACTGAACTAAATTTGGTCCCTCCGTATCTCTTTCCGTCGGCGTCGTGGTTCGCCACCCGACACGCCTCATTGCCCGCGGAGGCGAAATGTGGGCTGCGGATAGCCACTCTGCTACATCAAACGATCGTAGCAGGTGGAAGGAAGTGGTCTTTGCCTACTCCAATGGGCAAGAGGCGTGAGTGTATGTATGTATCTCTTTCCAATGTCAGACGCCAAAACGAGATAGCTACAATTTTTGTGCTGTCAGTTTCATTTAGGAACCTCAAAATTAAAAGATTTAGATCTCGGAATACACGCACTAAAGATACGCAAAACGCAACATTTATTTGAACCGTTTGATAGAAACGTAGGTCCGTACTCGCTATAAATGTTTGCTATCTCGTTTTGGCGTTTGACATTAGCAAAAAATAGAGAGGGACCAAATTTAGTTCAGTTCTGTACAACAGAATCGGCATCACTGTCTACAAACACCATTAGAAATGCAAAAAAGTCTCTAAGCTGATTTGTCTGTAGATACGATCATATGTAAAAAATAACATACATTACATTTTTAATTAATCAGTCTATCACTGTATGATAGCTAAAAGTTATGAGTGTAAATCTCTTTAGCGACATCTGCCGTATAATCCAATAAGTGCAATCATTACTCGATAAACCTTCAAATGACATTACCCATCTCTTACGCACATATTCGAACTAGGTATAACAGAGAAGGATGTATATAGATCGATTTATTGCACATGTACTTGCGTGACGAGTTTTAGTGTTTGGCACGTGTCAAGGTTCGAACGTTCGCTTTGAAGATTTCACTTTCGTTGTTCTTAAAGACGCAAGAATAAATTCGTGTCGTTATGCAATCTAAATCTTTATTAAAAGTGTTTTATTTATATTTTTATTGTATACGGTATTATTAAATAACGCATTATTATATTAATATAGAATCAGAATACCATATTGTGCCATTTAAATGCCATGTGATTGCATATTTTAATTATATGATTAAAATGCCATCAAACAGAGTTTCATTGGTATACCTCTGTTAGTCCCGTTTGATTGAATGCGCGTAGAGTCTAGTTTATCGACCAGTCTCTGGATACACCAACTCTATTGTTGATCTATTAGGGAAGAATTTTATTGTTACCTCAAAGTTTAGGGAAGAATTCCATTATTACCCATAAGTTACATTTATGCAACATTTTCACATATTTCTAGGTGCACAACATGTTTTATTTCTCCACGGTACGGCGTTACGCCAACGAGTAACAACATTTTATTTATTACTAGCTTTTGCCCGCGGCTCCGCCCGAATATCGGTTTTCCGCTACACGGAAAATCCCGACATAATCATAGATTTATATAAAAAATCTGTGAACCAATTTTACTTGATCTCTCGTACCTAAGCGGCGGCTACTAAAACAGGGATCTAGCGGTATTTTAAATCTACTGGACCGATTTTGATGATATACGCCGCATTAATTAAATCGGAATAGTACCTTTAAGACTGTAACAGTTTAATCAAAATCTACCAGCTGGTTTTTGCGTGAAGCCGAACAAATAAACAAACAAACATCGACGAATTTGGTTTCGGAAGCCTGTGAATTTGTCGATCTGAGTAGTTTGTTTTTAAATATATTTGATTTATGATAATCTGATATTTAACAATTTTATAATAGTATAGATAATTTTTTTGCAAAAAAGTCCTTGAATTGAGACCACGTACTAGCAAGCGCAGTGTGGGACGGCCACCTACGAGATGGACCGACGTCCTGATGAGGATCGCTGGGTCTCACTGCATGCAGGTGGCTATGGACCGGTCGCGCTGGAATTCGATTGGAGAGACCTATGTTCAGCAGTGGACAGCTAGGGGCTGAAATGATAATGATGATGATAGATAAATTTATTGGTTATCAAGAATTTAGGTCTCTTAACGATGTTTTCCTTCACTGTTGGAAGTGAGTTCTCATTGATTATTAAATCCTCATAGTCCTTGGAAGCTCATTGTTGGATATAGGCTTCACCCTTAAAAATGAGGGATATGAGATAACCTCAATACTCGGCAGGGGTCTTGCAAATCGCAGTTGATTTTGATTAAACAACATGATAATATAATTAACTAGATTTTGCCCGCGGCTCCGTCCGCATGAATCTCAGGTTTCCGCTACACGGGAAATCCCGAGACAATCATACATTTATATAAAAAGCCTTAAAACCACTTTTAATTGGCCTCTACTAGTAGCTTAACGGCGACTACTAAAACAGTGATCAAGCTGTATCTTCAATTGTATTGGACCAATTTTGATGAAACATGCCGCAGTATTTAAGTCGGAATAGTACCTTTAAGACTGTAATAGTTTAGCTGAAACAAACAAATGTCGACGGATTTGGTTTCAACAGCCACTAATTAGTCGACCTGAGTAGTTTGTTTTTAAATATCTTTGATTTTTGGAAATTTGACATTTAACAATTTTATAATAGTATAAGTATAGATACGCACATTATTTCGAAAATTCAGAAGGGTGTTCCTTAAATTCAAACTTGAAATCTAAGACTTGGTATACATTTACTCGTAGGTGTACGAGTATGGAACATATTGTTTATTCAGTATATTAGTTCATCGTTTGATTAATAATGATCGATGATTTGATTAATATCAATATTGCTAACAACAATTATTTAGGTAATTTATTTTCAATTTAAGTAATCTAATTAATGATATAATATTGTGAACAGCGTGTTTCAGATAAACTTTATTACGTATTTAATTATCTCTGAATGTGGGAAAAACCCAAAATTATTGTTTAATTGGTATAATAAACAAAGTGTATAATTATTGCAAAGAATTTATAATATAAGGATAAAGATAAGGACAGATTCTGTTGAATATTTACAAATTATTTTTTTTAACGTTTACGTTATAGGCATGTTTGCTCTGAGGAATTTATCTCTGCGATTCTTTTTTTATTTGACCTACGCATGGAAAGAGATTCGTCTTTATATAAGACAATAATTAATAATTTGATTCACCACTTTTAGTGAGCAATTTATTTTTTAAATGTCCACTTTTATTCACACGTTCTCGCTCACAATTTGATGTGTCGTTGTTTATCGAAATCTGTTAGAAATATAACGAAAAAGACACTGATGTCGATTTATTTAATTATAAAATAAGAGTTTTTAAAGCGAGAATATCTAAAATTTAAATTGCGCGTAATTTTCATGTTTTATTAGATATATTTATTTGATTAGGTTTATTGGTATGTATGCGTGACTTAAATGTGGAAACTTAATTGGAACATGTATAATTTGTATATTATAATTTTGTATATTATCCAGTTCTAGATACTATATGTTTCCGAAATATATTTTCATATATATTTCGGAATAATTAAATATATTTTCTGTTGAAGTTTTGTTGAAACTAATCTCTTGTGACCTAGCATTATCCAGACTTTGCGTAAGGTTTTACTTTTTTCTTTTGCATGAGATACGGCTGTAAAGCTGCTTAAGATGACCGAATGTCGTCTGACGTCATCCCCGTAAGCCCCCACAATTCCTACTAACAAACAATGTTGTTCCGAAACAATAGACTTGTTCCGACAAGCAGATTTTCGCACCCCGGCGCCGAATATGCTTAAGACGGCCCTGTGTATGACCGTATCATGTAAGTGGTGACAAAAAGCAAGTTCCTTACAATAACATAACCCCGCCCATAGAATATATAGTTCATATATCGCAAACATTTAAAAAAAATATAGGCACGGAACCTAATTTTATTAAAAGCCCGCCAGACGAACGCGTCACGACTCTGACATACCCGACTATGACGTGAAGCGACAGCTGCGCCTGTCATTTGCACACGGATAATAATGGCGCGTTATAAAATTGTTTGCGAGCCCTGGATTTGTTTGCCTATTACAGAATATGACGTAATACACTTGTGTGTATTGGAATGCGATGCTGGTTGTCATCATAACGTGAAAGTTAGTGCATTTTATCTCGCGGGTGCAGTGTGAAGTGGTTTAGTGATATACCGTGTTATTTGCCGTCGAATATCGAGATGAATTCATTAATTGAATTCATCATCATCATCATCGTGATGTCAGCCTACATATGTCCACTGCTGGACACAGGTTTCCTCTAATGATAGCCACATCGAGCGGCTATGAGCGACATCTATCGTTTGCCCACAATATTAACCAGGTCATCGGCCACCTAGTCAAGGTTCGACCCATATTACGTTTTCCGATTCAGAGTCGCCACTTTAACACTTTTTGACATTCTACTCTTTCCAAACTCAACGGGTTCGATTCTCGACTAAATAGTGTTATTTTTAAATCTAAATACTTAGTGTTATTATAAATATTGTTACAAAAATAGAGCTTTTTTTTTCAATTGCATAAAATATACTATAGTGTGTGTTAGTTTATACCAGAGGTTCCCAAACTTTTTTTTCTCATAGACCACTTTCAAAATTAAGCTGGTTCCGGTGGACCCCCTGCAACTACCTTTCCTACCATATTCCCAAAACTCGATAAAAAATGTGAAGATTAGATCTAACTATGAAAATTTGCGTACGCCAACGTAGACCCCCCTTCGAGTCTCCCGTGTACCCCTGGGGGTCCATCTGGACCACTTTGGGAACTAAGGGTTTATACATTAATATAATAGCATAAAAATATGAAGCTCATTCAAATTTTATTTCCATTGGCCTTAATAGAATTCTTTAAATGTTGATGCTAGTTATCAATTGAAATACACACTTTCACCATAGGAAAATTTTTTACTGCCAATCTTATGAATTGTTTCAGGGACTCCAAATTATCATGGCGTTTATAGCATGACGTACTCTCTAAAACTGACCACATATCATAATCGGACAGGTTAAGATCGGAACTAGATGACGGCTATTTTTCAGCTCTAATGAAGTCAAAAACGTTCGTTTCCAATCACGCTTCTATAGATGAAGCTTTATGACCCGGTGCTGAGTCTTGGTGAAAGGACCATTCTTCATTATCATCATCATTTCAACCCGTAGTTGTCCACTGCTGAACATAGGACTCTCTAATCGAATTCCAGCGTGACCGGTCCGCAGCCACCTGCATCCGGCGAGACCCAGCGATCCTCACCAGGTCGTCGGTCCATCTCGTAGGTGGCTGTCCCACACTGCGCTTGCTATTACGTGGTCTCCATTGAAGGACCTTTTTGCCATTCTTAGTTATGGAAAATGATGCTGTTAAGAGGTTTAACCACCTTCTCAAGAAACGTATCTTGATACATCTGTGTTGATCTTTAGACGCCTTTTCATAAAAATATGCTCAGTCACTCTTTGATAGCTAACATCCCACCAAACCATTATTGAAGTCGGATAATGCCCAGGTGGTACTCCACTGACTAATTGGGAAGTTTCTATGCAACTTTCAGCATAAACCCAGCCATTCTGCTTGTTAAAATGTTGCTAGTATAAAATTCTCGTCAGTAAATAAAACTTTTTTGTGACCTCCCTCAACTTATTTATTTTTAAATTATCCGTTAAATAATGGTCAGTTCGTCTCGTATAAGCTGCCAGTCCTAAGTCATCTTTTAAAATACGCGACACGGTTCTAGGTGCAATATTCATTTCCAGAGATAAAATCATTTGCTTTTGGACAGGTTTCTTCGAATCCTTTCCTTCACTGCTTTGATTTCCTTTTACTACGAATACTACATGGAGGACCAGATAGATCTTTGTCTGTCACAAACAGAAGAGATTTAATTGTACCTATAATAGCCCGGTGTACAAACATTCGACTAATACCAAGCGGATGAAGAGTTTCAAATATTGCATTTAACTCCATACCTAGTTTGTGTAATCACAGCAATTCGGTTTTCTTGATCACCCCACTCCATTTTAATATCACAAGAATATTTAACACAGATTAGCGAAAAAATGAGCACAAAACAATGAATATTCATATAAGAATGACAGGTTCCAAATTCAAATGTAATATTATTGTTTTTTTTAATTGTACGGTGTTTTAATTGTATTGTGTTACGGTATTTATAGCCAGACTAAGTATAAAATGAAAAGTATTAAAGTGAAATTTATATAGAAACATCATATACCATACTCCAATATTGAACGTTGTGGAGGTGACAGGTAACGCCAGGCATCACACACGTCAGGACGGAAGGTAATGATCGTCAGGATCGCTCAAGTCATATTTATGCCTAGGCTTTAGTACCTATTTGTTATCTGTACTGAATAAAGCAACTTCATGGTTACCAACTTATTTAACAGGGTAAGCGCCACGTGAATTCTTAGGGAGATCCCCGATAGGTTACACGTGCTGCTTTGGAAATTTACTGAAATTTACACCAACAAGTTGAAATTTAGTCAATACAGCTGCGTAAATATATTAGGGCCATTGTTTCGTACCTCAGTAGCAGATATTTACATTCAGAATGAAATGCTTGAGACGTTCATTCAACACGTCACGCGCCAAGCCTGTTTTGTCACGATTATCATTCGGCCCGTTAGATAAAATTTCATCGAAATTCATTAAAATGCTTTAATGATATAATAATCCTGTAATAAATAAAAATTAAGTAAATTTTAATAATTTTTCAGTAATTACTTTAAAAAAGTATTTTTAACACGTTTTTATTATTAGCTTCACCTGTATGTAACGGAATCTTAGAACTCGATTTTCACTCACTTTAAAATGACTACATTTTTATACTAACTCTTTATTTCGGAATAGAACTAGTAAGGAATTAAAACAATTGGTATCAAGCACCCCGCGTTTTTACCACAATGTCATTAATGTCCTTATTAATCATTTTATTCTTATATTAAGAATTATTTTTTACATTTTAGTTCGATTAACTATAAAACCATGTTTTTTTTATTATTTTTTTAACTATAATTTATTTAATTTTATATCATATTTACACTGTCAGCTACCGGTGACAGTGTAAATATGATATAAAATATACGGAGGTGAGGCGACACTCACCGTGTTAAAAGATGTTAGTTAATACTGCCATCATGTGTCCATATAGACGGAACAGTTTTACTAAATTATAAATTTCTTCAAAACTAATACATTGACTAATTGGCATAATGGCTGTGACTGTGCTGTGTGCTTTCTGTGCCAATGTGTCCCGAGTTCGTATCCTGGTAGGGATAATTTTTGTGTGACGAGCAAAAATATTTCTATCCGACTCATGAATATATATGTGTATATATCAGATTTATCTATATAAGTGTGTATATCTTTATCTAGTACCTAACATACTGGGAATTCTAGTTTAGGACTAGATCTATGTGTGAGAAAGTGTATAGAAAATTAAAAAATTGACTGCACTGGATTCAGTACCCATATTAGTATCTCTGAAAATTATCACTTTTGCATTTTTAAAAACAAATCAGTTTGTTTGTTAGTAATTTACAAACGCCTGGAGAAAAGCATATAAACGATACAACGCTAAAATATTGTGCTCGCAATAATAACTAGGCGTTTAACAATGTATTGAATACTAATTTTAGGCCATGACTTTGCCTGCGTGTATCATTATAAATGTGATTTTTTGATAAAGGTACTAAATATAGTAGACATAGATACATTCATACAATCACGCCTTTTCCCTGGTCCTCCGGCGGGGAATCGAACCCCGGTCTCCCGCGTGACAGATTGAGATACTGACCACTACACTATCGAAGAATTGGGGCAGGCAGACACCTATTCTTTCCACTTGCTACGAGCAAAGTAGCTATCCGTGGCCCACTTCTCGGTCCCACAGGAAACGAGACGTGTCGGGTGGCGAACGACGATGCCGACATTTTATGAGGATCAAAACTGATTAAAGTTCCTCATTGCGTTTCCATGAAAAGAGGATGATGTAAGAAAGGTGTCTTGAGCAAGGAATATGGAATTTGGGAAAAGGACTATAGGATATTACTATCTCGGAAGGAGTAAGAAGAGACAGTAGTAGCTCGGGGAGCGGGGATCTTTTACTCCCGTACGTAAGTCTATTTGCCGGATAGACTAAAAGACTAAGAACTCTCTGACCAATTTTTAACATATGAAATAAATAGATTTGTTTTTTGTGAGATTATAATAACAGTCTCTAACACGGTTGGTTGTGCAAAGAAGTTGGTTGCGTTTTTGATATTCTCTTCTTCGGTATAACTATGAACAAATTGTGATAACAAGTCTGAATTACTATAACAAGAATTACTATAATAAAAACGAGCCGCACGAAACTCATACAGCGCAAGTCTCAGGGGAACACTGGTACGCGTCCCGGCATTGAACGAGTGCTAGGAAACTAACTAACTATACTATTACTGTACTTATATCAAAGATATTTAAAAAAAAACTACTCAGATCAACTAATTAAGGGCTTCTGAAACTAAATCCGTCGATGTTTGTTTGTTCGTTTATTCGGACTTCACGCGAAAAGCAGCGGGTAGATATTAGTCAACCTATTATAGTTTTTAAGGTACTATTCCTACTTAAATACTGCGGCATGTTTCAATTAAGTCGGTCCAGTAAAACTGTAGAAACAGCTTGATCACTATTTTAGTAGCCGCCGTTAAGGTACAAGAGGTCAAGTAAAAGTGGTTCAATAGCTTTTTGTATAAATTTATGATTGTTTCGGGAGTTTCAATGTAGCGGAAACCCGATATTTACGTGGACGGTGTATATTATAAACTGTTTAGTCCTATAAATTTTCTAAGAATTTTTGTTTGTAACTATCAAAGGAATTTGTACTATTATCACA
This sequence comes from Thaumetopoea pityocampa, assembly GCA_017165845.1. NCBI lineage: Eukaryota > Metazoa > Arthropoda > Insecta > Lepidoptera > Notodontidae > Thaumetopoea > Thaumetopoea pityocampa. The sequence goes on from WUAW01010904.1 coordinate 55,905, forward strand.
ACAGTTTCGAACTTAACACCGGACTGACAGTCAACATACTTAAATACTGCTTTTAGGTCACGGCCTACGTTATTAATAGATTGAATGTAATATGCTGTTTCACCAATTAACGTTGTAAAAGGTCAGTCAATAGCAACTAACTTATGGCCACCTGGAGTTGTGAAAGGGTCAGATTTAGTAAAGCAGTCGGTGTTTTAATCACATAGTCGCTAAGCAAATTGTTTCGTGAAATGTTCATTAAAATTATATTTTTTTAGAATTATTTTATTATGTACATCTTTGTTTGTATTATGCTTCATTAAAAATTATACATACGTACACTCACACCGGTATCGCATAAGTGTAGGCAGAAAGCACAGTTCACTACATACTACGATCCTGATACACCTCTCTAATCTCATCCACATTCATACATTATTTCATATTCTTTCATCGATCAAAGGTGCTACAAAATTAATCTTTTTGTAGTCATGAATCATATATCATTATACGTATATGTGCATAAAATATATAAGTGTATACATGTGGAGATTAATTTACCAAATAAGCCTTTAATATAAACAATTGTATGTAAAAAGCTAATGTTTGTTATGTATCGTCATCGTCGTTGTCGTCGGAATCATCACCACCACCATCATAATCACCACCACCATCATCATCGCCATCATCACCATCATCACCACCATAGCCATCATCACCATCATCATCACCATCACCAGCATCATCATCACCACCACCATCACCACCACCACCACCACAATACACACACCATACACCATAGCTTTTGCCCGCGGCTCCGCCCGCGTGAATGTCGGTTTTCCGAAACACTGAAAAACCCGACACAATTGGTTTAGATTTATATAAAAAAACTTTAACCACTTTTACTTGACCTCTCGTACCTTAGTGACGGCTACTAAAGCAGGGATCAAGCTGTATCTACAATTCTACTGGACCAGTTTTGATGAAACATGACGCATTATTTAAGTCGAAATAATACTTTTAAGACTGTAATAGTTTAACCAAAATCTACCAGCTAGTTTTTGCGTGAGGCCCGAACAAACAAACATCGACGGATCCGGTTTCAGAAGCCCTTAATTAGTCGATCTGAGTGGTTTGTTTTAAATATCTTTGGTTTTTGAAACAGATTACAATTAACAGTTTTATAATAGTATAGACATATTATCAAGACTAAAGGATTTTGCAAAAGAACTAGGATTAATAATGCAGAAGAAGAAGAGTCAACTAACATGATTTAAAATTGGCTTTGAAGTACGGTATAATACGAAAAGGAAAAAAAAATTGCACCGCACGAATACTACTTTTTACTTAACCACTTCTTACCCACCCCTGATTGCACAAATACTGCACATTTGCAGAATCTTTCAGTAAAATTGCTAAACTTGTTCCAGACAATCAGTGCTATACAATAATATTTTTAGAGAATTTTGAACTTAGTAACTTCTGTCTAAAGTTTATTTGTGTTTGCAACGGGCAAATACAGAGCATTTTGTACATTTTTACTTTTACGGAAAATAAATAAGGCGTAAAGGTGCTTGAGCATTGTGTATCAGTTCCGAAATCAAAATACAACCGAGATTCAAAATCAGTTGGAGCTAACTATCATTATTGATTTTAATATAGTAAACAATTTATTGAAAATAAATTGTATATGTATAATTTTAAATTTTAATAAAAGAATGAACGAAAATATTTTCCAAGCCTTTGGTGGGTCCAAAGTTTTTCAATTTGATCCCGAAAACTCATCTTACGAAGGCGTTGCCCATGTAATATTGTTTTAAAATATAGCCTATCAGATTAAACAGATGATCGTGGAAATACGAAAATATGTTGACCTTTTTAATTAAGGGCAAGTTTATTTCTTAACTTCCACGCTCACAGGAAAAATTTGTTAGAGGAAAGGAAAGATTTGTGAGCGTGGACTGGTCTTATGTCTAAAACTGGATTACTGATATGTGTATTAATTTAAATTATTAGCATTCATTTTTTAAACGATTTCATAAAGAAAGGTAAGAATCGAATTGAAAATTCGATTCTTTATGTATTTATTCTTGTTTTTTTTATGTATTTACGCCAATCATTAGGACATTTATGAAATGATTTATGTACTTCTTTTGTTTTCTTAAAATATAGATCAGTTTCCCAAATCTTCTTGCTCGTATAGTTAATATATAGTTGATTTTAGTAAATTCATCAACTTCAAATGTATTTTAATAACTGTTATGCTATTACTATATGCTATTTACTTTAAAAAATTTAAATTCTTACTGTAGTAAATTGAAGCTCTTAAGATCTCATAAAAAAATCATAAACTTTTGTTTATTTTTTAGTTATATTTTGAACGGCTTCAATAATACCATGAATTTTCTTCAATCGCCTACTTAGATGGCATCCTTATTGAATTCAAGGGATCTTTATGATCTAATATCTTGTAAGTTAGAACTTACAGTTATCAGAAAAACACAAAAGACTTTTAAATTAGGCGATTAATTTGTTCTATCGTCTACCAAAAATGGCACTAAAACAGTTTTGTGAATAAATATTAGAAAATTTCAGATGGTCACGAATGGTATAGTAATTGGCAAGGAATACTTATCTCCTACTGTCTGGAGTGTGGCAGATAAAATATATCAATAATCCGTGCGCAGTTGTGATCGAGTTACATGGTATCTGTATATTCCCTTAATCACAGGAAAACTAGACACAACAACTTGATCTTTCGCAGTACCAACAGCAAACGAATATACGGTTTTGCTTATAATAAAGTTGTGTTGAATTATTTTATCATCATCATCATCAGGTCATGAAAGCCCATTTTTGGACCTGATCTTATCGTCTAGTCATTCGAATCTCACTCATCCTTCCTAAATGATCAAACCTTTGGAGCGTTCCTTCCTCAATTCTTGGCACTAAATCATGCTTCAACTTACATCGAGTCCTATTCACGTTATTCGTCAACCGGACAGTCAGTGTGACTTCACAGATGCTCCGTAGAGAAAGAGTCCTTTCTATTTTTCAATTTTAGTTTTTACCGACTGCAGCTTTATGATATTAATTATTATATTTATTCCCTTAATTTAAATAATTATTTTAACGATCCAATGTGTAGCAGCCTTAAGTTTTGCGGCAACCCACTTTTTAACCCGATGTCAATAAGAGGGTTTTAAAAGTTTTAATAAAGTCTGCGGGTCGCTTTACGTCCGGGTGGTTCATTGTAGACATCTTGCGCTTTTTTTTTATAAACTTTATTTCATACTTTATATAAATTTATATAAAAATTCTGTCCAATATCGCAAGCATATGAATAGGAAATGGATACTAGATAAAGTCTATACATACATACATACACTCACGCCGATATCCCATAAGAGTAGGCAGAGACCATGGTACATACTACACACATACATACAGTCACGCCTGTTTCCCACCGGGGTAGGCAGAAACCACTTCCTTCCACCTGCTACGATCGTTTGGTGTAGCAAAGTGGCTATCCGCAGCCCACATTTTGCCTTTACGGACATTGGGACGTGTCGGGTGGCGAACCACGACGCCACCATCTTATAAGGTTCAAAATTATTCAAGTTTCTCATTGCATTCCCACGGCGTAATGGAGAGGAAAGGAAATAGGATGAGATGGGAAAGGTGTATTGAGAAAAGAATATGGAATTTAGGTGAAGGACTATAGAATATATATACTACTATCTCGGAAGGAGAAGGGAGAGACAGTAGTAGTTCGGGGGGCCGGGGTCGCTTACCCGTATACTTAAGTCTATTTGGCGGACAAGCTAAACGACTAAATACTCCCTGACCTAGATAAAGTCTATGTCGAGTATATATTCACAGCTACGCATTCGAACTTAAAACCACATGATAAACAAACAATTTCTTTTCATTTTATTATATTATTGGAGATATAACTACATAACGGTGGCATCGATTTTTTGAAATTCATCTATTTAAATCATCATCGATTTAAATTTATTACCAATCAGTTTGCTTCAAGTACAATCGATTGTTTAGATTGGTTGAAATATAGCAATGGGTCTTTTATTAGCGTTGATAAATTAGCTCAAAGATTCGTTCTGGAATGAATTGAAACAATTTGTCACTGGCGGAGATATTTCAAATGTTTGAAAATTTTAGTAACTTGTCAATCTATCTATTCACCCCTTTGAGGCGTAATACCCTCTTGGGTGAAGTGGTATAACAGAGGAGTTGATTTATTCCGAGAAGCGTAAGTTTCTTATTGAGTTTCTTGTTATAATATATTTTTGTTTCTTTTTTATTTCCTTATTCATCTTTGACCCTGAAGTAATCTTTAGGCCAAATGATCTTGACCTGTTTAAAACAAAGTTGAATTAAGGCGTAATCTGAGTGATAACGAAATTATAATATGTTATAAATAGGTTTATAAATTATGTTAAGTAACGTGGTGGAAAATTCAAATTATAGTCAATTCTATTGTTCCTTTTCACCTAATAGCTATAAAAGGCTCTATTTTCGAAGTTATGACGAAATATGTATATCTGGGACCTGTCACCAAGTCCGTACTGTAAAGGTTCGTCGTCGATTCAACTCATTTGAGCAGTGTTCGATAAAATGCATCTTCACGTCAAAAATACCACAATGACTTAAGATCGTGTATTTAAACTAAAGTGGTTCAGGAGGAAGGTTGTAAAGGTGGTCTTTATTAAGGAGCTCCTTAATGTATTATAACTATGCTATCTCTCCTTCACAGAAGACCCTACTAGTATAGTATAAGTAACATAGCAACACACCCCCGGGGTCCCTGATACAGAGACATTTTGTAATATCGAATGTCATTTTCTTCCGGGTCCGTGCTAGTCTGTAAACGAGTTTCTGCCCCTCCGCAGTTTCTAGCTTACAATGAAGACAAGCTTTCACTACGCTTTCAGCTTGCCACTTTTTAAACAAGGTCTTCATTTCTCGAATCGCCCCCTGTACCTACCTGGTCATTCCACCACCACGTCTCTCTATCGATGAAGCGACCGACTTTGGAAGTGCCAAAGACTCGCCTGCCCGCCGCAGTGATTGTTGAATGAACCCTGTCCCAAATCTCCTGGGCTGTCTTAGTTGCGGCACTGAGTCTAAGGTGCCCAACTTCAGCCAGAAACTGTATCACAAGATCGCCGTGAGAAGTGTATCGTAAGTAAAAATTTAGTCCTACTTTTCGAAGGTTAAGTAATTATTAATAAGTTACTGGAATTGTTATTGTTCATCGTCAATTATTATGACAATTAACAATTCATTGTAGGGTACGAGTTTCGTAGAAATGTGGTTAATTTTACGCAACAAAATTTCGAATCTGTCAAAGTTGTATATAGAATCGATAAAGGATATATCTGATATACTTATCGTTTGATATTTTAATACTATTCCATTCCAAATAAAATAAAACATTCTGCTTTGATTTGAACATTTTCATTTGAACCCTTGATTGATGATGAAATAGTGATTAGTGAACAATTTGAAGGGTTCAATGAATCACAGGCCAAAGATAGAGTAGAAGAACAAAAGGAGGTAGGACAAATAGAATAACCGTTCCAGGCGTCCCGTGGCAAGGGGTACCAAAATATGGACGCGTAAAAGAAACGAGATTAATCTTTGTATAAATTAATTCCATATTTAAAATCGATATTACAAACGTTGATATTCTGCTCTTTTTTTTGGAAGTTTAGCGCCTGGTTGCGAAGACCGTTAAGCTCCATTTAATTATTACATAACACTAATTATTATAGTAGTAGCAATACCAAATTAAAGCTTATGCTTTTTATCACAAACAATTGCAATAACTAGAGCGATTTAATTAAAATTCATTAAATTTTGATTGATTGATTCACTGTAGCCAGCATGATATCTATTAGAAATATCTATATGATGTACCAGCACCGAGCAGCAGCTTCGTCTTGTTATTCAATCGAAATCTGCTGCGATCTCCGAGCCGCCTGCCAAGCACGGAGATTAATGCAAATCCCTCTTTTAAGGCTCATATCCAACAGTACACTTCCACATGCTGATGATGATGGTGAAATGTTGATTTATGAAAAAAAAAACTGTTATTATTTAATTGAATCGTAATTTATTTAAACTGAAGCCGAATTAAAATTACCCTAAATAATCGTGAACAGAATACAGACGGCTCCTTACCAAATCAATACCAAGTCCATGAATAGTTGAGTAAAGAATTTACGAAACTCCTTTCGAAGTTTGTTTTATGTTGTACAGTTTATTATAATTATTTATTATATTTTACTTTTATTGTATATGTCTCTTTTGGATCATATATTTATGTGTCATTAAATACTATTATAAAATTGTTAAATGGCAAATTTTCAAAAATCAAAAACAAACTACTCAGATCGACCAATTAAGGGCTTCTGAAACCAAATCCGTCGATGTTTGTTCGTTTGTTCGGGCTTCACTCTGTATTATAGTTATAGTCATTATAGTCTTAAAGGTACTATTCCGACTTAAATACTGCGGCATATTTCACCAATATCAATCCAGTAGAATTGAAGATACAGCTTAATCTCTGTTTTAGTAGCCGCAATTAATGCACGAGAGGTCAAGTAAAAGTGGTTCTAACTGATATTTATGCTGGCGGAGCCGCAGGCAAAAGCCAGTTTTTAAATAAAATCTATCTTTTAGTAGATATACTATATAATCTTTAGTTAATTATGTATCTTATAATTCTTTATTTTACATAGACACTACACCTACCTTATGTTATCTCAGCACTAAGGTCGAAAAAGTAGAAAATGCCTTAGGCTTAAGACCGCCCATACGCCATTAGTGTATGAAATGTAAATAAAGTTAAAATGAATATAAGGTAATATATGCATATTAATGGTTGGCTGTGACTGTCTAGTTAGATGGGCTCGCATGCTTGTTTGCTATATAAATGATAAAAATATATATGAGTCACGAATCAATGGTTATTGTTATGGTAATGGTTATTGTATCACGAATCACGGTCAATGGTTATTGATAGCCTATTATTAATATAATTGGGAAAACACGCTAGCATCCATCGTGATGTCTGAGCAGGGTTGGCTGGTTTACAGGCCTATTCGGCCTGATATTCCCAGCGAATGAGCCGAGAGCCTGCACTCTCAGGCCCACAGGCTTTTAGGCCGCCACCATGTATGCATAGGGCTCGCTTGCTCTTTTATATCCATGTAAATTATATCGAAAGATTTAAAGTATGAACAATTTTGAAACCTTTTCGCTTGCAAGCAGTACTTATAATGAGACGAATTCTTATATTATAGCCTCTGGTCATACCCGGTCCATAATGGTCCCTACTACAGGGACATAGACCTCCCATTATAAGAAAGGGGATTAGGCCGTAGTCTACCACGCTGGCCTAGTGTGGGTTGGTAGACTTCACACGCCCATGCGGGCATGTAGGGTTCCTCACAAAGTTTTCCTTCTCTGTTGAGTACATTCAACATTCGAGCTCATCACACAAAGTTTGTCCTTATCAGGATTTGAACACGGGACGAAATGGTACAGAAAACAGGGTTACTGGCACTGAACCAATCAATCAGTTAATAAATAGCATCCTGTTAGCTAGTATAATTGGACCAATATAAGTACCATTTAAACATTTGTCAGGTAAAGTTAGGGAGTATTTAGTTTTTTAGCCTCTCTGGTTTTAACGCTTAACTTTAACATTTTTGAACCTTATAAAATGGCAGCGTCGTGGTTTGTCACCCAACACATCTGGTTTCCCGCGGGTGTGAAAAGTGGGCCACGGATAGCTACTGTGCTCGTAGCAAGTGGAAACAAGTGTTCTCTGCCTACCCCAACGCTTCGGTAGTATAGTGATCAGTACCCCACCAGTCACGCGGGAGACCGGGGTTCGATCCACGCCGAAGAGCCAGGGAAAAAGGCGTGTGTTTACGCCNCGCCGGTACCTAATTATTAGGTGTATTTCCATTCAAAACAATAATAATAATATTTAATTGTTATAAGAAACTATTTGTTTGTGAGGAGAAGACGCGGGGCGCCCCAGGAAATTAGGAGAAAGGCGGTGCTGTAAGTACCCTTTATATCCTTTATCTCGCCACTTAAGTTTTGTTTTGGGCAAAATAAAAAAAAAGTTATACTTTTCATACCCAGCGCAATCAGCGTGACTGTATGCATATATCATTTTTTTTAATTTTTTCCAGCTCCAAAAGTCTACCACTATCCTGACTTAGGGTCAATTTAATCGCTGAGATCGTACACCGTAATGACGAGCCCTGTAGACGTCAATATCTGAAAATAGAAAATACTTTGTATGCCATGAATTAGTAAGATTATAAAGAGGGCGATACACGTTCGGTAAGTTCAAGGACTCACAGCCAGTAGTCGTATATAACAAGCGGGTGCGTTCTGATATGATTATAGCTTCAGAAATGGCGTGTTCCATACTAATTTAGGTTAGTTTTTCCTTTCACTGTGATTTGAATGGAGAATTAATTAAATAACATGCTGAGAATACATAAAATTGACTTAATTCAAAATTTTAAGAAAACATACACTGTATGTGGAGTAGCCAAAAGAAAGATTGGCAGATCGATGGATGACAATTGGTGGGATGATGAAATTAGAGA
>WUAW01010907.1:18238-31550 GCA_017165845.1 Thaumetopoea pityocampa
ATCTCAGTTCTGAGGAGTGGATCGAAGTGCACGAGTGCCTAAGCATTTTAAGACCTGTCGAACAAATGACCGGTATTATATCTGGCAAGAATTATCCAACTTTATCCTGCATCATACCTCTTGTTCGCGGCGTACAAGCGGCACTAAGAAATTGCAGTTCTAATTCTGAAGTTGCAAGCAGGTTAAACATAAAATTAGAAGAAATTTTCGACAGAAGATTTGGCGGTCATGAGATAAACAAAACTGCTTCTAAAGCTACATTCATAGATCCAAGATTTAAGAAAGCTGGTTTTGGCGTCGAGAGAAATGCAGATAATGCTCAAAAATATGTTGTTGACGAGTTGATTATGTTAGAAACATTGGAATCTCAAGCTCAATTCGAGGTTCCAAATAGATCTGTACAGTTATCTCAGTTATCTGCTTCATGTCTTGAAATACCTTCAACTTCACATTCAGATTCCCAGCAGATAACATCAGAGGTGACTGGCGGGAATTTATGGGAACATCTAGATAAAAGGGTAAAGGAATTTTCTAGCCTGGAAAACCCCTCAAAATCAGCAATAATCAAGGTGAAACAGTATGTAGAGCTACCGTATTTGGATAGAAAAGAAAATCCACTTAAATTTTGGGAACTGCGCAAAGTCACCAACAATGGCCTTTACAAAATAGGTTTAAAGTATTTATGCATTCCAGCCACATATGTGCTGTCGGAACGAGTTTTCTCTAAGGCTGGACTTTTATGCAACCAACGCCGAAATAGATTAGAATCCAATAAGGTTGATCAAATCCTTTTTTGAACAGTTATTTCAAATAACTTTCTTTTTTGTTTTGTTTTGACTGATTAGTAGAGATAAACCATTTAAAAAATGCACGCTCTTCCACCGCGGTTACACTCCCATGTAAAAGAGGTGCAGAGACACAACTCACATTAATTAATTGGTGTTTGTCATTGGTTGCTGAAACTATAGTGATTACGTACCCTTTGGTTGAAACCAGTGGAAAATTGTCAATGACAATTCTCAGTGACCGACTATGTTGTCATTGTCAATTTTTACAATGGTTGCAACTATTGAGTGTGTAATCACTTTGGTTTCAAAAACAAATCACAAATCATAGCGTGTATTGTGTCTACACACCTTGTTTGCATGCGAGTGTAACCGCAGTGAGGGGGCGTGCATTTTTAGAATGGTTTATTTCTTTATAAGAATAGTTTTTTTTTTCATTTTAATTTTGTTTACACTAATGTGTGTGAGTTTTGGTTTGAAAAGTTTATTTAAGCATATTTGATTCATCTGGTTGTAATCTTTATACTGAATTGAAACTTGGTTATCTTTTAATAAGTAAAATGACCTGTAAAGTTTGTGAAAAGCTAACTGAACAAATATTTGAAGTTATGAAATAGCTTCTAAAAAATCTCTTGCTATGGTGTAATACAAATAGAACTTGATCTCATTTCTGCTTCATAGATAAAGATACCTCCTTAGATTGTCCTGTTTTTGTTTTGTTGTTTAAAATATTTTCAATGAAAATGTTCGCTTTTTTTAGCGTTGTGTCATTACTCTAAACCTACATGGTGTTTAAAACTTACTACTTTTTGAGATTCCTATTTATTCTAAAATCAGTAACAGACGTGAGTTCTGGACTCGAATTTGCAAATTATAGTTCCCGACTCGAGTCCAGGTCCCAAATCTTGACTCGAGTCTAGACATTCGAGTCAATACTCAAATACCTAAACGATAATGATTTCACGAGCTCAACTATGAATTATTTTTCTACTCATTTTAACAAAACAATAATAACAAAAAAATAACAACAAAAGCAGCAAACACAATAAGATAACAAAACAAAATAACAACAAAAGCAGCAAACACAACAATATAACAAAAAAACAACAATATAAACGATCGTGGTAAATAAGTACCAAAGTTCACAATTCGATACGCATACGCATACGGGCAACGTTGCTAACGGTACTGACGTCACCAACATGGCCGCCAGGCGCATTATCAATTTGTGTGGTTTATATCTCGGAATGAGTATGAAGAGCAGTAGAAATAATGACCTGACTTAAATGTCTTTGATACCAGGCCACGCAATACAACATTTTTTTAATAAAAGTCAAAATAGCGTCATGCTTACTACGTCATTAGTATTTTTTGTGATTTAAATTAAATATAGTTTGTCAATATCTGTTACAAAAAGCATTCACACAGCAGGGAATCTCTTCATATTTTGCGTTTAAAATCATTTTGAAGGTGCCTACCTTGTAAGTTTGCTAAAAGTCCTTATTAACCTCAATAATATATCGTTAACTCGCTTTTTTTTCTATTTATTATAAAATTTTTATAGGTGTAGATGCAGTTTTACATTTTTCTACATACTTTAACTTATGTATATAATTTATACATATATGTATAAATTATGTACATAAGTTAAAGTATGTAGAAAAATGTATTGTAATAAAAATCTTACTGAAGTTCAATAATTCTTTAGGTAGTAACCATAATTTATTTGGGAAAACATAATCTATAGTCCAGTTACTCAATGTGGTCTTTATAATTAATAAACAACTCAACACTTAATGATTGAGTTAAACAAATAGCATTATAATTAATAACATTGTCTAACAAACAATTGAAATGGTGCTTGTAATTATAATGCTGTGGATACTTTATTGTATGGATGATTTAGTTGTTTGATACATTTGCATTTATGTTCATTTAAATTATTTCAGATTTGGTTATAATAATGACCTCTGTGCATGAAAGACTAGATCAGAGGCCCTCAAACTTTTTGTATTTTAGACCACTTGTAATGTTTTTCATTTTTGGGTAGATCCCAAAGCATAGTTATTATGAAATTTTTGTATATTTATTAAGTTCAAATGTGTTTTTAGGATGTGGGTATATAAGGGGACATATACAACATCTTGGTGGCCCAAATGTCAACCTCACCTGCTCACGGTGCACCAGTCTCCAGCAGCCTCCCTATTCCTAACACTGGCAGTAGTTATGGTAACACATGGCAAGGCAGGGGCTGCTAAAAATCCCCAGGGGGATTGTGCTGCCAAAACTGAAGATGTTTATCCTTAGCAACTTATAATGTGTGTACTATGTGGATAAAAGAGAAGTTGTACTGTAGAGCTGACAGAAGCTCTGAGCAAGTTGAACTGGGACATTTTGGGACTATCAGAAGTCTGAAGAAAGAGGGAGGACACAATACATCTCAGGTCTAGCAACTTGCTCTATACTTGGGAGGGTGATCAGTAGTTTCAAGGAGGTGTTAGGTTCATCATCTATAAATCTCTCGTCAACAATATAGTGAAGGTCGAGAGTGTGTTGGCTTAGGTAGTGTACCTGATACTCAGGTCACCAACCTGATACTTAGGTCACCAACCTGATACTCAGGTCACCAAACTGTACTTGTTGAAGGTCATTCAACTTTACACACCGACCACGGCACACTCAGATGATGATGTCGAGGTCATGTATGAGGATATATCTAAAGCCATATATGCTTCCAAACCCACTAATGTTGTTATAATGGGAGATTTTAAAGCAAAGCTGGGAAAACAAAGTGGTGATGAGCTGAGAGTAGGGAACTTTAGAGTTGGGCAACAAAACCATAGCGGACAGCAACTGGCAGATTTTATGGAGAAGGAGAACCTCTATATCATGAACTCCTTCCGAAAACCACCCCACAGGAAGAGGACCTCGATGAGCCCAATGGTTTCATTAAAAATGGGATAGACTTCATCATGTTTACCAGGCAGCAAATATTCAATGATGTCTCTGTGATTAAGGCAGTTAAAACTAGAAGTGTTCACAAACTGCTAAGAGATACATTGAATATCAACATAAGGCTGGAGAGGTCTAGACTGGTGAGGTCTACACTTCATCCTTCACCAGTTCACATCCAGAACCCTGAAAACATTCAGCTCGAGCTCTAAAGCCACTTCAATTTCCTAAGTGACTGCATTTATTTGGACAATTTAGGTAATGGGTTAGTGGATATCCACTAACCCATTACTACATACAGTGGGGTTAAAATTCTTTAAGAATCAACCGTACTGAGGAAACCAAGTGGCTGTCACACCAAATTGAGTCTCATGGAAGAAAGAAATGACATGAGACTCCAGTCTTCAGTTGATACATTGCAATATCAACAACTTAATAGACATATCTCAAATTCATCAAATTCATTACAAGACGCTTTCATACTGATCATATTAAAGATGCTATTCAGCCAAATAAAGGTTCTAAAGTATTCGCGAGGGATCTGTCTGTTGGAAAGAGCTAGCTGATGAAACTGAAGATCGATACCTGCAGGATTATCTGTTCCAGGCCTGAGATCTTTTGGTGAGGTTGCGAGTTTTTATGGCTAACTGTATACCACTAAACAACAACTCAGTGCAGATTTAGCCAAAGACCCTAGAGCTAAATTGACCAGACACTATACTGAAGATATCCCGGATATCAGCCTGTATGAGATTTGTGGGGCTCTCAAACAACTTAAGAACCACAAGGCACCAGGTGATGACCAAATCACTGTCGAACTGTGAAAAGTGGGAGGGACACCTGTACTCAGAGTCCTAACTGTTCAATTCCGTCATACAGAAAGTACAACACCATTGGCATGGAGCAGAAGTTTGGTTGTCCTGTTTTTCAAGAAATGTGATAACATTTTTTGAAAAACAGGACTTTCCTCAAGAGGGATATTCCTCAAGAGGGAACTACATGCCTATCTCACTAATTAGCCCCACATATATAAGTTGTCCTCGAGAGTCATAACGAACCGTCTCAAATGCAGGCTTGATGACTTCCAACCTCCCAAACAAGCCGGTTTCCGTAAAGGCTTCAGTACTATAGAACACATTCATACGCTACGGCAGATTATACAGAAAATAGAGGAGTATAATCTGCAATTATTCCTAGCGTTTGTGGACTATTAGAAGGCCTTCGATTCGGTGGAAATCTGAGCCGTGCTACAGTCTCTTCAGCGTTGCCGTATTGATTATTGGTACATCGAACTATTGAAGAGTTTGTACTAAAGCGCCACCATGTCAGTTCGTATACAGGATCAAAGTTCAAAACCAATACGATAGCAGCGCGGTGTAAGACAAGGAGAGGTTATTTCTCCGAAGTTGTTTACAGCCGCGTTGGAAGATGTCTAAGCTTCTGGATAGGAACAGACTAAGCATCAATATCAATGCTGAGTACATCACTCATCTTCGATTTACCGATGATATAGTACTCATGGCATAATCGGGTACAGACTTGCACTTAAGGTCACGCAGCGAGCAATGGAAAGAGCTATGCTCGGAGTTTCCCTGCGAGATAGGAGTCGTAATAAGATAATGCGCAGGAGAACTAAAGTTACCAACGTAGCCCAAATAATTGTAGAACTGAACTGGCATTGGGCGGGGCACATAGTTTGCACAACTGATGGTTCTTGGGGTCTTAAAGTGCTGGACCGGCGACTCCGAACCGGAAAGCGTAATGCGGGTGGACTCCCGACTAGGTGGACCAATGACCTGCTAAAGGTCGCGGGCAATCGGTGGATGCAGGCGGCTCATAGCCGCTCAGTGTGGCAACAATTAAAGGAGGCCTATTCAGCAGCAGACGTCTGTGGGTTGATATGATGATAATGTGTTTTTGAAAGTTGGCGTGAACCCCTTGCACATCATCGTCCACGATATAGACCACTGGGTATCAATGGACTAGATGCTTCAATTTGTGTCACTCTATGCTATCTTTTGTGCTGCCCATGGCTCTTGCCTATTTATATGCTAAGTTTACTAATGCAGCTTGAATAAAGCTATACATAGCATAGCGGCAAAGAAACTATATTCTTCAGGTCTGGGGCATGTCCAACCTAGGAGATTCATTTACGTTTTGCTGTCATGGCATGCTGCTAAACAAATTTGTCTTTTATAAATATTTTTCTATTAAAATGATTTATGAGCACTCTAACATACATATTTATATTTTTAGGTTACCTTTTGCATTTTGACTTCGAGTATTTTATGACTACCAAATGATGTGTACAGAAGAAACATTTAGAAATATGCTAACTTAATGGTTGCCAATGAGCCTTTTGCAGTGTGATAGTCTTTTACAGTACTGTCATTCTGCCTTACGTTTGGCATATTTTCATATTTTTCATTTTATATATATATATATATATATACTTGTTGTATATATTACATACTTTTCGAGATATTTCCAAATGGGTCTGTGCTAATTAGGGTTTAATTAGAGAGTTTATAAGCTATGTGCATGCATACCTCCAGACTCCACATATTTATTTACATATATTTGTACATACATCCAAACATTACTAATTTTGTTTGTGTCCTGCATTTGTTGACAAGGTTTGCACACTTCAGAACAAGCCTAAAGTCCCTTTTGCTTTCCTTCTTAATCCTTTCTAAAATCTAAAATCCTTTCTTAAAGTCTAGATTACAGTTGTTTAAAGCACAGCTTGTGGCCTGTACTTTAGAGCGATACTGATCTCAACACAAAAAGAAATATTAAATCGATCCATAAACAAAGAAGTAAGAACCAACATATAAAAATATATATTTACAGACGTTCTTTTTTAAAATAGTTTAAAAATATGGACTAGATTTTATGTCTAACAATAATCTTTCAAACGAGTTTTATAAAAATCAGTCTAGTGGTTTATGCGTGATGCTTAAACAAACAAACATACTGTTACAGTTTTATAATAGTGTAGAAGTGAAATTGCGGTTATCTTCTGTCTGTTTTTTACCTTCTATCGCATCAATGGCCTATGCGCGGATATCCGCTCCTGGTATAAGATATCTACTTCTTCTTTCTTGGTTTATTGCGTTTGACCAATTTGGTACAATTTTGCCAGTATCCGTTATGAAAGTATTATAAAGTTAGGGGGTGGTGAGCAGGGAAGATAAAGAATTTTTGATATTGGAAAGGCAAAAAATCCTTCGACGGAAAGTCCCACGACCAGGGTAATAAATCTGAAAACAAAAAAAGGGATGCAGCAATATATAGACACATTGTCAGTAAGGTTAGTTAGAGAAACTAGAGGAATGACAAATACTTACAGATTAGTCTTAAGAAGGAAATTATTTACAGTTTGATATTGTTTGTATTTATAAATTATATAAAATGGGGATAAAGGAGGGGGAAAAGGTGTATAAAAGAAGGCATTTAAAAGAGGTAGAACGAGGAATTTCGGGAGGGAGGATTTCATAGAGAACATATCTACTATTGGCGTTACAGTTAAATGTTATAACATGATCTTAATTTCATATTTTCTTTACAGATTTTCCTGCGTCTAAACAAAGGTCTTCGTGAAAATGGGCAAACAGTAAGTGCAAAAGCGATATTGATTTTAGATAATAAATTCTAATTGATTGTTTAAATATTTACCTCAAAATTTTTCTTTATAATAAAGAAGATAGCAGTGCGTGCTTGGACGATTTTTTCAATTATTTAAAAACAGCTTGTGTTTAAACCTAATGGATACATTCGCTTTATTATAAGACTACCACAGACATGTTCAAACTTTTTTGCAAAGATGCGCAAAAACTATATTGAAACCCATTTACAAATATTTGTATAAACACTTTATATTATTACAAATATTTTGGATGTTTGAGTGTCGGTTCTTAGGCGTACATTAGAGCGCGCAAACCACAAATATACGACTTCGCACACTTGCAGGGAGAGTTAATTTGTTGATTGATAATATATACAAAAAATAAAACTATTTTTTCTATGATCGTTGTTTTTAACATGATATTATATATATTGGATCAAACAAATGAGTATAGGAATTTATTGAAGGAGAAACAATCTATTTATCACCCTAAAAAAGGAACCATCGAAAGGAGAATGCCCATTGAAGTATGGTAAATTTCATAAAGGCACAAGTCATGTACGTTGTTCCTTTATGAAAATTACCTTATTTTGTTGAGTTTCAAATTAAAAAACAATTTAAAAACAAAAAAGAAATATATATCTCTAGTTCGCCGGATTTATCACAAGAAAACCTAATGAATTTATCATTTCGTTAAGGCGAGTTGACAGATTTTATGTCATTGAGTAAGTCTCAGGAATGTATAGGCTTCCTTGCGATGTTAAAGCTATATTATAAAGCATTTACTGTTGTATTAGCTGTCTTGATATTATACACACATGTGTCTACGCATCTTTATGTACTACATTTTCACTTCACTTCACTTCTTGGTTCTTGACCAATTTGGTACAATTCTGCCAGTATCCAGTTATATAAGTATCATAAACTTGAGGGGTGGTGATCAGTGAAGATAGAGAATTTTGGTATTGGAAAGACAGAAGGTCCTTCGACGGAAAGTCCTACGACCAGGGTAATAAATCTGAAAACAAATAAAGGACGGGCTCCTGATCCTGAGTTTGCCGAGGAAAACTAGAGTACATGAATGACCTAGTCTGAGTCTGCAGATGGTGGACGTTGTAGATTTGCTGGCCTCACGAAACTTGAAAAACCATGGGGAACAGGGAATGTCAGGTTGAATTTCAGCGTAATATTTGCCTTTAACCAGTTTGGAGGAATTCCACTCTGCTTTCCACCATTTTTCAAGCTGCGATTTAGCGACCAGACATAGGTCATTGGAATAGGATTTATAGTGCTCTCGGGTACCAATCTGTATAGCAGATTTAGCACAGGAATCAGCAGATTCATTGCCAGGGATACCTGTATGACCAGGGATCCGTGCCAGAATCACACTGATTCCCAGCTTATGGTAATCAAGGAGAGCACTCTTGAGTTTTAGAATCAAGGGGAAACGGGATCACTACATTTTATTGTACATATACTAATGGATGACTAAAAATTATTACTTTATTATCAAAACTGCAGGGAGACACAGTCTATACTACACTTGCTGTACATGAATATATTGTCGTTCTCGTAAGATGTTATAATACCACCCGAAACCTGGCTTACACTTAATATACCGGACAACGAGTTTATTGACGATCATTACATCATGTTTAGATGTGACCGCGACCGCTCAGCAACCGGAAAGCGAGATGGTGGTGGTATATTGATAGCAGTGCTGCGAAAATAACGGCCTGTTAAGGCATCCCCCCCCCCCGGTCAAGCCACTATTGAGCACGTTATGATCAATTTGCCTGCTTTGAAATAATATGCATTATGTCATCAGCGACAATTGTACAACTGGTTTCTATATTGCTGGAGATTATAATTTACCTAGTATGGAATAGCTTGATCGAGTTAATTATGTTATACCTCAAGCTTCCTCTAATACTTGTCATTTCTTAAACAATTTTCTATCGTCCACAAATACTTTGCAATATAATAATATATTAAAAATAATCTGAATCATTTTCTTGACTTGATAATTTCCAATGTTGATTATAAAACCACATCTTGTATGGCGCTCTTGCCACCATCATCAGTAATCAGTCACTACTCAAAATAAACATCATTCGCATCTACTTCAAATTATCGTCTTTCATCGACTCAAAATTAAATTTTCATCTTCACACTGAAAGCATAATCAATAAAACATTTCGATCGTACGGTATCGTCACAACTTTTTCACGTTTATACAAATCATTTAGAATATGTTGTCCGGATTTGAAGTAAATATATTAATAGACTGGAAATGGTACAGAAGAGATATTTGCGTAGAATTCCATATAGTCAGTTATTAGTATATCATAAACTCGTAAGCTTAGAATCAAGGCGATATCTATTTATGGTTTTCTTGTTACATGGACTATGTCACAATAAGTTTGACTGTATTGATCTTATTAGCAAATTGTATTACTCTGTACCGAGATCTGCAATGCAGTGCGAGGTGCGCGCACCCCGGCTGTTCCACACCGTTTTGTGTCGAACAAACGCCGGGGAGTGCGCTCCTCTCCGTAGACTAACTGTCACGTATAATATACATTTTCATAGCATTGATATTTTTTCACTTTCTCTTCCAAAATTAAAAAAATAATTACCTACCACTTCCACGATATAATTACCGTGGAAGTGGTAGCTTGAATTCGTTATAATTTCTCATTTTATCTGCTGACTTTTCATCACCAATCTTCACTGTGCGAGCTTTTTACTTTCATTTCATTGTTCTATAATTACTCCGCGGACATTAGTGTGGGTTATACGTTCACTCAATGCTTCTTATATTTGTTATTTAAGTAATACACAATGTATAACCGTTTTATGTTCACAATATTTAAATATATTTTCTACGTTTTTCAAAAAACTGATATAAAATTTTTGTCTCTACATTTGTCTAAAAAATGTGTGTCTCTACACAATTCTTGCTCTATGCAAAGAGTTTTGATGTTAAACATTTTCAAAAAATATTTGAAGTGTGTATGTCTAGGACCATTAGGATACGTAGAAAAACTCTTTTGTGAATAACACAGGTGCACACTTAACTCTTTATTTGTAACAGGTCATAAATTATCACCAGGAATAAACAAACGTCAGATGATTTGTACAAAAATAATAAATCGTAATGTCTTTGACATAAAAAAAATTAGTAATATTTACTATACCGTAATAGTTGCTAGTAGTTCCAGCCATGAAACATTCCCAAGTCACTATAAACATATCAATAGAATTATCGAATGCCCGTAACTTGTACACGAGGCAATTATTTATACATTCATGTCTTTTAAGGACGTTTGTCGGTTGTGTGCGTGCACTAGGTATTGGCACCGGGAGCTGTGATGGTATCGCAACACCGGATGTAATGACAGAGTAACAATATCGACAGTTAGACATTGATTCATACATGTCCAAGGTGTCGTATTTTATTACTTTGTGGGCATTGTGAAAGCTTAAGAAAAATTCTTTGTTTCGAATTCACAGATAATCTTTTTTTTATTTGTACACTCGTAGATAGAAGATTATAGTCAGCATAAAATTATCTTACTGAGGTTTCCTTAAAAATGCTACCGTGATAAACTGGGTCGGTTCGGTTAGTATGAGCTTTTATTGTTAGTATTATACAATACAATTATACAGAAAAGGGGCATTAAATATGTCAGCAATAGAATTATATAGTTTGTAGTGAATAGTGGAGGTTAGTCAGACGTGTCCCCTAAAACACCCGATAGTATCTCTACCATGTCGTTGACCATAAAACTTATTTGAAAAACGCGTGTACTCCGAAGATTAAAATCGTCACAGAAATTTTATAATTCTAACATTGTTCGATAGTAGTTATACTAGAAAGAAACTCCATCAACAACTGCCCGTTATTATAATATACCAGTAACACTAAGCAAATACATCCATATGAAAGTGCACGCAAAACTGACAAATGTTACTTTATTCAATATTAAATATATATTGCGTTTTGAGTTCACATACTGATATTACAGAGTTGTACAATATGCTGTAAAGAACGGCGAAAAGGATCCATCGAGTCGAAAATTCGTAAGTACAATTTACTATGATAATCTACTATGTTCACAGGTCAAAGAAAGACAAAGAAGATTGCACAAATGGAGAAAAGTTCGACAAAGAAGCCAAGAAAAAGATTAAAAAAAGAAAGTGTCTCGAGGATGTCGTCGAAAAACGCCACAAGAAAAGGAAATCAAAAAAGGAAAAACATAAACATTCTAAACCGAGTCCAAAACTAGAAAGCGAGACCTCCCTATCAGATTATGAGGACTTAATCAACAGATCTAGCCTATATCAGAAGTTGGTCGAAGCTAAAAAAATGGGAATAAAAAACGGTAGCTCATACCTTGAATACAATCAAAGCGACTATAATAGAAGAGCTATGGAAGTAAAAACTCACACGTTGGAGATAGTATCATCGTCATCTGATGAGAACTATCAAGAAGACTGCGCCAGCCCTGAGCTGACGATGATAGAAGACGACCTTGATCTAGAAGAGTTAATGAAACAGAAAGAACTACTGCAGGCACGATTAACTGCATACTCTTCAGACAAAAGTGACCACGAGAGTGATAAGAGTAAACATAATAATGATCATATTATATGCATAAACGACGATTCTGATTCTCCTGCTCAGTACAAATCCAAGAAGGATAAACTCAAAAGGAGTAATAAGCATAAGTCCAGCAAAGAACGTTCGTCGGAAAGAGACCGACATAAATCTAAGAAGCACGAGGAAGATTTGAGAGAGTTAATAAACAGAGAAAGTAAAAGAATAGAAGAACAAGAGAATAGAGATAGAAAGGAAAGGGAACGTCAAAGGGAGAGGAGACATGAGTGGGAACAGGAAAGGGAGAGAGAAAAAGAAAGGGAGAGAGAAATGGAAAAAGAAAGGGAAAGAGAAAAAGAAAGAGAGAGAGAAAGGGAAAAAGAACGAGAGAGGGAAAGAGAGAGGGCAAGAGATAAAGAACGAGGGAGGGAAAGAGAAAAAGATCGAGAGAGGGAAAGAGATAAAGAAAGAGAGAGGGAAAGAGAACGAGAACGTCGGCCATCTGAGGCGCGACGGCGGAACGTGTCACGGTCAAGGCGACGTTCGCGTGAGCGCACACCGGCATTGCCTCGACGAAAGTCAGATCGCGAACGTCGTTCTCGTGAAAAACTGAGAGATTACTCCCGTGATCGGGACTCCAAGATGGCCAATAGGTATAAGCGCAAGGTAAATGATTTATTGTCTACTAGCTTTTGCCTGCGGCTCTTCTCGCGTCAATATCGGTTTTCTGCTTCATGAGAAATCCCTAAACAAACAGATTCGGCGCAGCGCTCATTGTGTATGGCGCGCGGCGCTTGGCAAATTTCTTACTAGCGTTAATTTCAGTTTCACATTTTGTAATGACTCCGTAATTCTCTCTATTTCTTCTATATTTTTATTTTCTGGGCCGTAAGCTTTTTTGTCGACGTCATCATACAAAAGCTTTCATCATCTATTTTTACCTCCTTTAGGGTAAAATTTTTACAAACTGAATGTCGTATTTATTTATATCTAATTAAAAGCCGAAAAAATAAGTTTGAAGCTTCTAGCTTTAAAATGACGTAATTTCCATACAAAATTTCATCCCCTATTTCAATCCCTAACAGACCTTTTTCCCATTAAAAAGTCTGTCATTTCTCAGGCGCTAGACTATCTGTGTACTAAATTTCATTTAAATCGGTTTAGTACTTGCGTGCACATACAGGCGTGACTGCATAACACACAGACAGAGTTACTTTCGCATTTATAATATTAGTAAGGATGTGTATTAACTTGCTATACTGTTTCCTGCAAATGAGATATTATATTTTATATAGATAGGTGTCACCTCTGGCTAATATCAATATAATTTGCTACTCAGTAACA
>WUAW01010907.1:31587-45255 GCA_017165845.1 Thaumetopoea pityocampa
CTTATATTACACTGTTCATGATTTAAAGTTTCACCACCATATCCATTTATTTGTACTGTTGAGCTCCCAAAATATAACAAAAATAAGTATAAACATTATTAATATTAAACATTATTTTTTGACGCTTAAATGGCCATACCTTGTTCATGATAAGTTTTGATATACACATACTAACAATGTAAATTGTTACATTATACAAAACTTTTTGCAACTTGAAATGGTAGCCTTCAATTAGCGATGATAATTTATAGCTTATGTCCATTGTTTCCAAGACGTTTGGTGCAGGAGTTGAGATGTGAAGAAGTAATTAATTGACAAATAAATTATCACATATTAATTTGGGTTTGTAATTATAATATTAGTATTTAACAATGATATGGCTTAACGTACAGGTGTATTAGTGGTGTAGTGGTTTTAGTCACGGCTTACGATCGGCGGGTCGTGGGTTCGATCCCGGTCCCGTACCACTGAGTTATTATTTGTAACTCATGTACGGTTTACATTGTATACACTAATGTACTTAACGGAGAAGGAAAACTTCGTGAGGAAATCTGCATGCTCGTATGGGTATGTAAAGTTACCAACCCGCACTAGGCTAGCGTGGTAGACTACGTCCTAAATAAGATAATATAATAAGATATGATAATAAGATTTATAAAAGTCAAAGGTACATTTTTTTAAGACAACTCCTGCATTAGGATTAATTCCTGTGTCGCGGGGACTTTACAAACATTCAAATTACGGGAACACAGAACACCCAGACTTAGAACAATAATTAGTGGATTACACAAAGTTGATGTCCCGTGTGGGGATCGAACCCACAACACTCGACAGCGCAGTGGACGCTTAAACCACTGCGCTATCCTTGCAGTCATATTTGCGTAAAGAGTGTATTATATTTGCGTTCTCTTACTAAATTGGTGGCTAAACGGAGATCATGCTGGTATCTTCAGTTCTATTTGACCAATTTTAATCAAAATATGCTGTAGTATTTAAGTTGTTACAGTTACAGTCTGTTACAGTCTTAAAGGTACTATTCGTACCTTTAAGACTGTAACAGTTCGACCAACATCTACCAGCCGGTATTTGCATGAAGCTTGAACAGATGAACAAACATCAACAGAACTGGTTTTTTCAGAAGCTCTTAATTAGTTGATCTGAGTAGTTTTTTTTTAATATCTTTTATTTACAAAATTTGATGTTTAACAATTATAATAGTATAGATGTCTATACACACATACATACACACACTCACGCCTTTTTCCCTGGCTCTCCGGCGGGGAATCGAACCCCGGTCTCNAATATCTTTTATTTACAAAATTTGATGTTTAACAATTATAATAGTATAGATGTCTATTTATATATTAATAAATATTAATGGATAATCCATATTTTTTTTCACTTGTTATGGTAAACATTCAATCCAACGACTGGTTATAACACCGATTATTGTCTAGGCTGCGAGCGGATGATTATCCAACGTTTATCGTCTCGGCCGCTTGTCTTTCCGGAGACCAGTAAGTTCCAGCGCCAATGACACCAGCACCTCGCCACTTGCTACCATCGAGCTCACACGTTGAGGGCTTAACATTACTACACCGCAATGTTTATTTTGAAAAATATAATAGGTAGTTGATCAGTCAGTTCATCCATTCATCCCTAATCCATATTCGTTCCTACCACACGGGCACAGACCTGCCTTGTCATGAAGTAACGCGTTTCTGTAGAAAGCTGTGTTAATGGACTTTGTATCTATTGCAGAATTCATCGAACAAAGTAACAGAAATAGTGATGAGTTCCAGCGATGAGGAGCTCAATATCGATATCAACACAGACGACGAGGAGGAGACGGAAGAACAGATCATCGAGCGGAGACGGCGTCAGAGGGAACAGCTGATGAAGGTATCTTAAGACGAGTATTGCACAACACTACAGAGTATTAATTTATATGTCTATACTATCCGAAATACTACTTATATGTCGATACTGCCCGAAATGCTACTTATACGTCGATACTATACTATTGCTGTGTGGCGCTGGCATAATAATGGCGTCACTCCATCTCTTCTTGTGGGTGTTGTAGGAACCAGCCGAGGGATGTACCTGGATAATGGACAGCAAGCATCTTTATCTTGTTATTCAATTAAAGTCTACTGTGATCTTCTAGACAAGAGATTCCCAGACTTTTTTTCTCATGGACCACTTTCAAAATCTAGCTGGTTCCGGTGGACCCCCTGCAGCTACATTTCTACTTTAGTCCCAAAATTCGACAAAAAATGTGAAGATTAGATCTATGGAAATTTGCGTACGCCAACGTAGACCCCCGTCGAGTCTCCCGTGGACCCCTGGGGGTCCACCTGGACCACTGGGAACTAAGGTTCTAGACGCCAAGTGTGGAGATCATACCAAATCCATGTCCAGTGGTGGACTGCCAAGGAGACTGATGATGATGACTATCCGAAAGACACTTTCCTGTTTTGATGTTCCCAATTGGATAAGGCATAAGTGTTGACGCGCTTCAACACTATTTAACCTTTTGTACTGGAGTAGTACAAATAATAACGGTACGGTCCAATAAACATTGCAGTAGTTTTTTAGTGCTTGACCTTAGTCCTTTTGGCACCCCTCAAAAAAAGAATACGGAAATAATATATAAAATAGTATAATATAGAAAATGATACCATGGGTGACCTTAACATTACCAAATTATTCCGGAAACTGATGTAAGTCCGCTCATTTTGAAATAATTAGTATTGCTCATGCTCACAGGCATTGCTCAGCGAGCCCCTTCCGCGGGGCGTGGGTATATCACTGACTTCTGCGGAGCATTGTATGTTTATATACCAAACTTGAAAATCATCATTATCATCATCAGCCTGTGGAAGTCCACTGTTGGACATGGAACTCCTCTGTAAGAGGAGGGATTTGACATAATCTCCACGCTTGGCAGTCGTCTTGGAGATCGCAGTAGATTTTAATTGAACAACAGGATAATGCTGCTGCCCGTTATCCTGATACATTGAATTAATGAATGTTTTATTTTCTAAAATATAGGTTATACATAGGTTCTTATATTAAATTCGGATTCACTATATTTGAAAAAAATCGTCGTGCTAATATTTAAAATAATTGTAAAGATATTCTTGTGACTAATATTTACACATTCCTACGATAAACGACAAGTCATTTCACAATACTATCAGGAATTACAACATCCCTTAGCTGGTTTTCACAGCACCCACGGAAAAAAATAGTGTGACGCTATAATTATGCCGGTGCCACACGGCACAAACCTGATTTATCGATAATTTGAATTATCAAATTTATAGTATATTTTCAAACGTTGTATTTTTAAAAGCTAGCAACACATAAAATGTCATTTTGGTTATTGAAATTAAAATACGCATTTTATACGTGATCAATTAATACAAGGAATATCGACACTGTCATAGAACAGTGTCACATCTACAAAATGTCTACTTTACAGGAGAGCAGTTAAAAGTTTTGAAGTCGCGTACCACTGTATATTTTTGTACGCTAATTAGCGTACAAAAATATATTTACAATTGTAAGTTATTATTAATTAATTAATTTAGAAAAAAAATGTGCAGAGATTACCAAAACTTCAAACTGCTCTCCTCTAAAGAAGCCATTTTGTAGATGTTACATTGTTCTACGAGAGTTGATATAATAGCTGACTAGGTGAACCGATGATTTAAAGGTAGGCGGCTCACTGTTGATTTATATGGCGATAATTAGTGGAGGCTCATAAGCCTAATTACATAATAATAATTACAGGACATATCCTGTAGTCCATATAGAGGCTCATATGATCATGACGTAGCCCCTTGAACTGTGATAGCCCCTATTCGATGGTTGATAGTACATGTAAAACCTGTTTCAGAGGCTTGGCGGTGATCACAAAAACGCACAGTCGTTCTCAGAACGAGTTCATCACGCGAACAGACGTGAATCCAAGAGCGACTCCAGACTGGACACCGAAACTGACAAACCTAATCAGTCTGATAGTAAAAAGGATAAATCTGAATTTAGACATGCCAAATTTGACACTGAATACCAACGTCCATCCAGTCCCGTTTTGAGAGTGGTCGAGGAGTCCAAGGAGAGCAGCACGTTGATCAGGAACATCCAGAATGAGTCCGACACTGACCTCAAACTGCAGAAGTCTGTCGCGAGTGGAGAATGGGACATGTTCGCCGAGCAGGACAGTTATAGTATCGATGTGCGTATCTCAATGATTTTACACGAGGTTTGTTTTTAGGTCAGGGAGTACTTAGTTTTTTATCCTTTCCGGCAAATAGACTTAAGTATACGGGTAAGCGACCCCGGCCCCCCGAGCTACTACTGGCTCTTCCTATTCCTTCGGAGGTAGTAGTATCCTGTGTCCTATAATCCTTGTCCTAAATTCCATATTCTTTGCTCAATACACCTTTTCTACTTCATCCTCTTTCCTTTCCTCTCTACTAATCCTTGGGAAGGCAATGAGGAAGTTTAACACTTTTGAACCTTATAAAATGGCGGCGATCTGGTTCGCTATCCGACACGCTTCATTGCTAGCGGGGGCGAAATGTGGGTTGCCACTTTACTACATTAAACGATCGTAACATGTGGAAAGAAGTGGTCTCTGCCTACCCCAATGGGAAAGGAGTGTGACCGTATGTATGTATGTAGTATGTACTATGATCTCGGCCTACCCTTATGGGATATCGACGTGAGTGTATGTATGTTTTTTGAATTTATTCAGCAGTGAGTAGCGAAAATCATTTCATTCGTGTGAAGTAAATGAACCACGTTAACTACAAGGAAACTATCAAAAAATAGCGTTAACACACATTGATAAGAGGTTGTATTTTCATATCATCGATGATACGAAAAGTTTGGGGGCCACCTAAGCTTGGTTAGGCTATTATATATATATCCTGCAGGTCATGATACAGGAGTTGTCTGGTAGAGGTGTATTTTTGTTTTATATAATTTAATGTATTGCACTACAGATACTATATATTGTTGTACATTAAGACCTTGTTGCAGGCTCCGACAGCGGGCAAACCCCGAAGCAAAAGCAACCACGAAAACCCCTCCCTCACCGACAATTGGGATGACGCAGAAGGATATTACAGGTGTGCCATTTGTAGATTGCGTAGCCTACGTGATGGGTGCGAGGCGTGTGGAACAATACCGTTAACGATCCATGATACTGGGTCGTGATTTGTATTTTTTGTGTTGAATGAGTATTATAATTCGCAGTAGAATCTGTGCACAAGTTTTCAGTGTGGTGCACTTGGTTGCTGATGGCTTTTGTTTTCCAAATCGAGCTAATAATATATTTACGAGTAGAATTTTTTCTTTCATTTGTAAGAGAAACCTTTACTAGATTTATAAAGTTAAACTTTAATCAAAATCAACACTTAACGCTAATAAGTCACAATGTTCATTCCACCTGCGACAGGCCAACGACAATTGTTGTGTGATTTTATTAATTTCATTAAGCTCAGGTAATACAAATTGTAATATTGATAATAGTTTTTTCGCAATTTACAAATGTGTGGTTATTAAACTATTGTCGATATAAATACTCTCTATAGGTCAGATTTGACGTTTGTGCATGCAGATCTTCATAAAGTTTTCCTTCTCCGTTAAGTATTTTGGTATTTACAATGGTGTCAATTTTGTTATAACACAACTTACCAAAATTTAGATTCTTCTGTCTTTTTCTAAAGCTAAACATCAAAATGAGATAGCAATAATTTTGGTGCTGTCACTTTAGACACGTCAAAATTAAATTTTACGTACAAATGTAGACTCCATTATGTAGACGCAAGAATTAAGGCGCAATTTAATATCGTTAGTAGTCGCCAGTACATGCCGACTAAACATACGCAAAAACGCAATGTTTGTTGTATCTCTTGACAGAAATGTAAGTTAGTACTCGCTAAAAATGTTTGCTGTCTTGTTTTGGTGTTCAGCATTAGAAAAAGAGAGGAGAGCCGACATTTACTTTGTGTTATATCTGAATTGATGCCAATGAGACTGTCTACGAATTAGTTATAACTCAGTGGTACGGGAGTAAACTGAGAACATTACAACATAACATGCCTTTATCCTCTTAGGCACGGCTGGATGTTACGCGTTTGTCCGACTCACACCTGGCACAGGCGTAACAAAATAAGGGCTGTGTGTTTTGTCTGTATATTGTCAACAGTGTTATTAAACAATGTGATGATGGTCGTTTAATTCGAATGGTGAGCCGGTGAAGTACTAGAGGGACGTGTCATTCAGAAAGATGACATCCGCGAAAGCCACTATAGTGGCTCATCGTGCCCAAGAGGTTAAGCGGCGTGTGTTGTTGATGAGACCTGCCGGATAGAAATTTTGTCGTGTTGGCAGGGTGCGGATTGGCGAGACACTGGACGGCCGTTACACGGTGAGCGGGTACACGGGCCAGGGCGTGTTCTCCAACGTAGTGCGCGCGCGCGACCTGTCGCGCACAGGCGCCGACGTCGCCGTAAAGATCATCCGCAATAACGAGATCATGTGAGTGACCGCGCGACACATGCAACATGGTTTGTTCATCCTAGCTGAAATTGTAGGGTTTTGCAATACGTATGTCGAGCTGTTTGTTCTTTGCCCATGCGAATTTTCAATCATTTTTCAGTTGCAATGCGTCGCTTCGACGTATCTGTACTAGTCTGTACAGTCTGCACTGATCCGTGTAGTTTTTAAGTGTATTTTATACAATTTTGACAGGCATAAGGCCGGTCTCAGGGAGTTGGAGATTCTGAAGCGCTTGAACGATGCAGACCCAGATGACAAGTTCCACTGCATGCGTCTGTACGGCCACTTCTTCCATAAGCGACACCTGTGTATGGTTATGGAGCCACTATCCATGAACCTACGTGAGGTGCTCAAGAAATACGGCAAGCACAGCGGCATACACATCAAAGCAGTGCGCAGCTACACGCAGCAACTACTGCTCGCGCTTAAACTGTTGAAGAAGACGGGCATCCTGCACGCCGGTGAGTGCTTCTTGGTCCACTGCCACATCCTCATCCTAATTTCGATGGTTTCCCTGTTTTATGCAGGGATTTTAAACATACATGAGATGATAAGTAGCTTATGTCATTATTTGGCCGAAACCGAAATTTTAACCGAAACTAAATTTTCTGGACGCAACTGGATAAAATTGAAACCGAAACTTCGAAAAACTGCACTTTCGATAGCTCTCCTACGGTGTTGTATAATGGCACTTAGTGAATTTTAATATTTCGTCGTTGATATAGTTTTTCTCTTTCAATGTTTAATTTCTAACACAACGTGAAAATGATGTGTCGTCCGAACAGCGTGACACTGCAAAGATTGAATGTCTTCGTCTTTATTAATCCTGGCTTTGTTCTCCGTGTTCGCCTTTCCGTTTAAATGGCCTGACGTTGCAGTCACTATGAACCAACGGGAAGGTCAGCTGACATCTCTGTACACCTAACTGTGGCCGGACAGTGCTTCGTAGGGTGAAGTACTTTCGTTAAATATATCGTACATATAAAGATAAATCAGCTTGGAGACGTTTTTATGTTTGTAGTAGTGTTTGTACACACAGTGACTAAAACCGGAATGTACCAGTTTGCGCTAGCTATCACGTGCACTTTCAGACCAGTCATTTATAAGTAATCTAAGAAGTTAGTTATACATATTAAATTAAGTTTAATATGTATAATATTAAGTACCTACCTATAAAAATCAAAAAATATATAAAAAAATATTTTATCTGTTGACTGTACACTACCATAAACGCATAAACGTCTCCAATCTGATTTGGCTGTAACATGCATACAATATTCGAGTATGTTGGACTGGATAATTTATTAATTTTATTTAGTCTAAGCAAGTAGTTTATTAAATTGATGCTAGATGGTATATGATATATATTCTTATGAATATAAGAAGATTCTTATGAATTCATAAGAAAAAATATTTTCATGGCATTAGGTTAGTAGAAATACACTTTTAATTTTCATTTCTCACTCGTGTGTTTTAAAGTCTTTTTATTTATATAAAAAACTAACAATGAACCCATTGATAGATTGATCTTATTTGACATCTAGGCTTTAGGTGATAAGGTACATTTTCATTTGGGGAAAAAAATAACATTTTAGTGTCAGTGTTAATTTTCTTATATTGCTACCCCAAGCGAATAAAGCGGTAAGATTCAGTTACGTTAAAAACTTTTTGCATTTTTATATTCGAACTATCCAAGAGCATGTCTCAGATTTTTTTGATAACATAATTCTACATGAGAAAAATAATATTCAAAAAAATTGTAACTTCAAAAGTTGGACTCAAAATTGAGAAGTATAATGTCATTACAATTTTTAACGCCAACAGTTAAAAAACGTAAGATATGTAATTCACTATTACCACATTATTCGACTAAACTATACTGAATATTCTAAAAGTAAAAACGTGTGACAATTATTTCATATTTTTATTAAACTTTTTACCCACAGATACGTCAAATTATTATACTATACTAGAAACTAATAAATCTTTACGTAATGTTTTATTACAAGTATGAGAGATAAGCAACGGTTAAAACATGAAACTTTGTAATGTTGGTACTTAATAATGAATTGCAAAACATCTAACAAATAGCATTGGTACGTACATATATACGTTTCATGTTACACTCGAGCGCCGAAGGCTCTTCTCATCTCCTAATTCTAGTAGGAATCTTTGGAATCTGTAGATTTTGTTGCATCAGCACAGCAATTAGACCTAAACTTAATACATGTACAAGGTAGTTCCAAAAATGTAGATTATAGAAATATTCATATAATGGTTCAGGAAGAAAATAAAGAAATAATTATGCAAATTTAAAGTTCTGACAACAGTTTTAATAGTTTATAAAATCAAGAATATAATTTGAAAGTTATACCTATATAATATAATAATAAGGCAACACCGTACCGCCTGCCATCCCTTGGTGCCGGAAATCAAAATGTTCCAAAGAGAAGTTCGGCGGGAGCTGCTCTGTCTGGATGTTCACAAGTCGAGTGGGCCAGATGGTATACCAGCAGTGGCCCTCAAACAGTGCGCTCCTGAATTGTGTTCTATGCTAACGCGTTTCTTTGCGCTTTCATGCCGCAATAGGCAAGTTCCATCTTCGTGGAAGACTGACCACGTGTAACCAGTGCTCAAAAAGGGCGATAGATTAAACCCATCGAATTACAGGCCAATCGCAATCACCTCCATTCTTTCCAAGTTAATGGAGCGTGTGATCAACACAGCTCCTTGGATATCTAGAAGAACATGATCTAATTAGTGATCATCAATACCGCTTTCGCTACGGTCGCTCAACCGGCGACCTTCTAATGTGTCTAACACACCGATGGGCTTCAACCATTCAGGGTCAAGGTGAAGCATTGGCAGTCAGTTTGGATATAGCAAAGGCGTTCGATCGGGTATGGCACCGGGGTCTTCTATCGAAGTTGCCATCTTATGGACTGCGAGGGTTTGTGCAAACGGATTGCCAGCTTTCTATATGATAGGTTAAAATAATAATAGGTTAAAGTAAAAACTTTAGTCGACGGTAGCTGCTCCGTTAACATGGACATAAACGGTGGCATCTCGCAAGACTCTGTACTGTCCCTAACGTTGTTTCTACCGCATATCAATGACATGCTGTCCATTAACGACATTCATGGCTATACAGATGACAGTACCGCAGACGCTTTTTATACGGGTCTTGCAAGCATCCCTTGTACCGTTGTGGAAGAAAGTTGCGAGCAACTTGTATCTGAAATTGAAAGCACTCTATCCAGAGTCTCCGACTAGGGTCGGGATAACTTAGTCCAATTTAACTGCTCCAAGACACATATTTGTGCGTTTACCGCTAAGAAAACCCTATTTACTGTGGCCCAGAAGTAGAGGTAGTGTTTGTGTGTGTTCCAGAACACATCCCTCACTATTTCTAAGAATATAGGGATCCTTGGTATTGACATCTTCAGCAACGTCCAATTCCGAAGTCATTTAGAATTCAAGATTAAGATGTCATCTAAAAAGTTCGGTGTGCTGAATAGAGCGAAGCGGTACTTCACGCCGGAGCAAAGACTGCTATTATATAAAACGCAAGTCCGGCCCCATATAAAGTATTGTTGTCATCTCTGGGCAGGTGCACCTGGATGCCAGCTTGGACCTTTTGACCCGGCTCAAAGACGAGCTATGAGAATCGTTGGAGATCCCAAACTTACAAGCCGTATCATTAAGTTTAAGGAGACATCTCGTCTGCTTATGTGTGTTCTACCGTTTGTACAATGGGTTTTGTTCTGAGGAGTTGTTTGACATGATGCCCACAGCCACTTTCTACGATCGCACCGCTCGCCATCCGCAGGGAGTTCATCCTCACATATTGGAAACTCAATCGTCGCGGACAGTGCATTTTCAGAAGAATTTCCTCCCGGGAACGCTCCGATTGTGAAATGAGCTCCCTGCTGAGGTTTTTACCGAAAGATTACAGTATGGGGTTCTTCAAGAGGGGATTATGTAAATTTTAGAAGGGTCGTCAACGCGCATGTGGTATTTCTGCTGTTGCAGGCGTCCATAAGCTACAGTAACCGCTTACCATCAGGCGGGCCGTAAGTTTGTTTGCCACCATCGTTGTATAAAAACAAATCTTTATTTTCTGATGCATGTACAGGACAAAATCATAATAGATTTATTTTTGCAAGAAGTTAAACATCAGCATAACTCATAGATTCCTTGTGAGTGGTCATAACCAATCTGAAGGTGACATGATGCACTCATGTATTGAACTTACAAAGAAAATCTAAACAATATACATCCCAGAACAAATGCATTTTATAATTGTAAACTCCAAAGTTAATATTAATTTTATTTTAAAGGAAATGACACAAGCAGATTTTTACGATTTGAACAAGTTGGTTTTTCAAAAAGGTTCTAATTGGACTGAAGATTGTAATAGAGAGCAAGTGTATCGGTCAAAAATAAGAGAGGTGGTCCTTCGTGCAGGAGAGACTAATGTTATTTATTTTAAATATGGTTCGGAAGAATCTGAATAATGTATTAATAATAATAATAACTTAATTAACTAATAACAGAAAGCACTTCAGACGAGCACTTCATGATAATTTGGATTAATTTTATTAGACTAGATAATAGACTTCGAATTGAATTACCCGAATTACTTTGCTATTTAATTTTGATTATTAAAAAAAAAAATTCAAGTACCTACCTTATTCGTAATTAGTTAGACATAATTATAAAAATTAAAAGGAATATTAGTATTGGTTGTGATTTTGTTTTTAATTTGCAAGATAGGTATTTTGTGTTTGTTATTTTTTTTGTCACCAATATTTATATTGTTTGATTACATAGAATTACCCTGATCTCATTGTTAATGTTTTGTTCAATTAGTATTAATAGGGTATTGAAAAATATGAACCTTTTTGCGCGATCAAGAGATCTATCAAAATAATATAGTTTTATTATCTATCAAAGTGGATTGAAATTTATGAATAAATAATTAATTATCAGTATTTTTTTAGTTGTTACTATCTACCTTTTCACTTATTTTGTGTTATGAACTACGAAAAAAGTTTTATCAATGCAATACATAATAGGTTACTCGACTAAAAACAGCAGTACTTAGGCGATACTCACACAGAATTTAACACTTTTTGGAGGAACAAAGATGTAACAAACTTAGTTTTTGCCAACGCGCTGAATGGTTAAAGGAATAAAAAAAAATAATACGGTTTTTTGTAAATAAGTAATTGTATAATTAATCAGCAATATTATAATAGACATTATAAAATTAGTATTTTTTTTCTGCATCGGCTGATATCAAAATTTTTAATATTAATTATATGATATAGTTGTTAGAGCTACATTTCACTTTTTATTTTTTTCCCACAAATTTGAAATTTGCGATTACCGCTTCATTCGCTTGGGGTAGCCATATGATGGATATATGGAATTCAACATAAAGTTAATTCAGTCAATGCACGTCGCTGGCGTTGTTATGTCGCCGCCATTGCGTTCCGTGTATTGCCTGTCTTTTATGGTAATTAAGTACTTTTTAGTGATCAATTTAATTATAATTTAGTATTTCTTTTTATTTCTTTTTATTTTAGAAATAAATATGACACGAAAATGAAGAAGTAAAATAAAAAGGGATAAATAATTGATGAAACAATCAAAAATATCAAACCATGTATAAAATCGATGAAGTTTTATATACACGTGAATTTCTTAAAAAAAAGTTTTTTATACATTAGCAACTGATTGATTTAGTGGTAGAGTTTTGCTCTGTGCCAATTGGACTGGGTTCGAATCTCGGTTTGAACAAATTTCGTGTGATAAGCTCGAATGCCCGAGTCATGGATGTTTATCTAGATACGTATTAGCATCTATCTGTCTGTCTACACTATTATAAAATTGCTAATAGTCAAATTTTCAAAATTAAAGATATTTAAGAACAAACTACTCAAATCGACTAATTAAGGGCTTCTGAAACTAAATCTGTCGATGTTTGTTTGTTTATTCGGGCTTCATGCAAAAACCAGTGAGTATATTTTGATTAAACTATTATAGTCTTGACTCTGACTTAAATACTGCTTCATATTTCATTAAAATCGGATCAGTAGAATTTAAGTTAAGGTTTGACCCTTTTTTAGTAGCCGCCGGTACGAGAGGTCAAGTAAGAGTGGTTTGACGGGTTTTTATATATAAATCTATGATTGTGTTGGAATTTCCCATGTAGCGGAAAACCGACATTTACGCGGGCAAAAGCTAGTATATTATAAAATTTTTAAATGTCAAATTTTCAAAAATCATAGATATTTAAGAACAACTGAGTAGTTTGTTCTTAAATATCTATGATTTTTGAAAATTTGTTCGACTAATTAATGGGTTCTGAAACCAAATCCAATGATGTTTGTTTGTTTCTTTGTTTGTTCGAGCTTTACGCAAAAACCAGCGAACAAAATTTGTTTAAATTATTACAGTCTTAAAGGTACTGTTCCGACTTAAAGAAACGTGCTGCATTATGCACGTTTCTTAGGCTTTTTAATTTTAAATAAATCTATGATTGTGTCGGGATTTCCCATGTAGTGGGAACCCGACATTCACGCGGGCAGAGCCGCGGGCAAAAGATTGTTTATCTATATAAGTATATTGTAGTTCAATACCCAAGATACGGAATTCTAATTTTGGGCTAGATGAAAAAATTAATAATATTAATATTTATGTTTACACCCCATTAAACATTCATACAGTCTATAAAAGTATGAAGAAAATTTCATTGATCAATTCAATCACATTGTTAATTCTAACATAATATTTTAACATCATATAAGTTACATGTTAAATATGACAACACAACATACCTAGTTGAAACTTAACTAAATAAATATATCAAGGCGTTCACTTACTTTCAACTAAATAACATGTTATAGTAAATGGCAATTTATATAACAGGTTATTTTTTATCAGCATTAGCCATATAACAACAAATACAGGGAAGTGCGATACATTGAAATTTATACGGGAACCGCTGTCGCCTCAAACTCACACAAATAAATGGTTAATCAAACAATACACTACTATTGAATAATTTTTCTGACTGGTCCTTTT
>WUAW01010908.1:2241-16037 GCA_017165845.1 Thaumetopoea pityocampa
CGTAAGTATTTCAGATAACAATTATGTCATGAATCTATTGTTCCTAATGTAAGAGATAAAGATGACGAAATTCAAATAAAATATTGTAAGTTTATCAGTGTAGTGCGAGTCATATGTTTAGAAATCGTCTTAATTAATGACCGTTGTGTGTTTGATGTCCTCTGCTGTATATCAATCGTTCCTTTTATCTTATCACTCAACCGAAAAAGGCATAAATTAATTTTCAGATCACTGTCTAGTCAGTGGTCTGAAAGATTCATAAGCATAAAGGTATCCAATGCAAATGAGGGGTCAACATACGCATAGTTTAGTTTATCATTAATTTATATATAGGTTTCTGTATTATGCACGCATTTTTTCACATATTGATCGAGCCCCAAATAAAGATTCCTTGTGTCTTGCGTACTAGACAACGATATACTTATATAGATAAATTCTAATACATCATCATGCTCATATCAGCCCACAGAGGTGCCGCCTGCATCCATCAATTCTCCGCGACCTTCACTAGAACATCGGTCCACCTAGTCAGTAATCTACCCCGCTAAATTCTAATACATCTTCCTCAGTCTTAAAGGTACTATTCCAACTTAAATACTGCGGCTTGTTTCCTCAAAATCGATCCAGTAGAATTGAAGATACAGCTTGATCCCTATTTTAGTAGCCGCCGTTAAAGTATGAAAGCTCTAGTAAAACTGGTTAGTTGCTTTTTATATAAATCTCTGATTGATTCAGGATTTCCCATGTAGCTGACAACCGACATTCACGCGGGTGGAGCCGCGGGTAAAAGCAAAACATAGATAAACATGGATGACTCGGGTATAAACATTCGCGCTCATCAAAGTTTAAAGACAAACTGGAGGATTCGAACGCAGGACCAATTGACACAGGCTCACTGCCACTGCACCAATCAGTCAACAAAATGCATATGTTTTCCACCAACCCTCAAATAACCAAATAATTACTAGTGTTCTTTTTTAAAAACCACTTACTATATGATACCGATTGAACTGATCAAGCTGATCCTTGTATGACATCGAACGTAGCTGAGCGATGCTCCTAAAAGAACCTGAACTAAGTGAAGACTTATCACGATGATGACGATGAATCTAATGAAGCTCAGTGAGCGCTCCCGTGTAAATTGTCAGCGACAAATAATCTACTGATCCACCTTTTCAATCCGAAGAATGCGCCTACACCAAGTACCAGTAATGCACCATGCCGAAGTTTAACCTAACTCTTATAATTACTTCTTACTCCAAACCCCAAAACTCTTTCCACGACATAGTATTACGATCATCATCAGTCCACTGGCCTTTTCCTTAAGAGGAGGGATTTATCATAATATCCACGGTCAGCGGACGTCCAGAAGATTGCAGTAGATTTTGGTCTAAGAACAGGATAACGGTGCTAGACAATATCCTGGTATACCCGTTAGCTGGTTTTTACAGCATCTGCGGGAAGATATGGAGTGACGCTATTATTATGCGGGCGCCAGACAGCGTCAACGATTACACTCACCTCTAAATCCCTAAAGACATCCCTAATGTCCGGTTTTCGCGCTCTCGTAGCAGCTCGCTTCCGCCTCACTGTCCTGTTGAGCCGCCTGACTCGCCTGCGCACGGCAGCCGCCTGTTCCCTGGGCAGTGGCCGCACGGCCTCACCCAGCTGGGCCTCGGTGACCTCCATCCCCGCTTGGAAGGGCGCCGCAAGGGAGCCCAGGCCGGCTGCTTGCAGCCATTCTGTTTCCAGTTCGCCTTCTGTTGGGACAAAAGATATATTTTTACATATTATTGTACTATTGTATACTTCTATACTACTAAAATTTGTTTTGTAAGTTTGTATGTAGGGAACTAATCTCTGGAACTAATAATCTAATTCTAAAAAAAATTCACCGGTAGAAAGCTACATTACTGAGTGCTACAGACTATATATTATATGTATTTGTATCATATATAAGCTATCGCAATGTTTGTCTAGCGAGTCTGAAAGCAATGCAACTGCGAAGAAATTATGGCGCACGCGCGGGAGGGGTTTGAAGTCGATAGGAAATTCAAAAACGACATAAGCTGGTATTATTGCAATAACTGTTACGTCTATTTTCTTGCTACCGATAAAGCTATTATTACCAAAAGTTATCTGTAAAAGATCGCATGCTGCCGTAGGACTATCCAATGTATGTACACTTTCTATTTCATGTTTATTAAAGTATTTTTGTTATGCTGGTGTGCAATAAAGATTATTCTCTTCAATTATAATATCATTAATATTGAGCTAATGTATTTATATCATCCCATCTCTTGCGGTGGATGCTGTGAGAACCAGTTAAGGGATGTACCAGGATAACAGGCGGCAGAGTCAGCCTATATTCAATCACAATCTACTGCTATCTCCAAGACGCCTGCCAAGTCCAAGAGTGGACTCCCAAGTGTCGATGTT
The DNA here is from genome assembly GCA_017165845.1 of Thaumetopoea pityocampa. Taxonomy (NCBI): domain Eukaryota; kingdom Metazoa; phylum Arthropoda; class Insecta; order Lepidoptera; family Notodontidae; genus Thaumetopoea; species Thaumetopoea pityocampa. The sequence goes on from WUAW01010908.1 coordinate 4,681, forward strand.
CAGATACACGGGTTACATTGATTATTTAGCGTTTACCGCTTTGGTTTGATCTATTTTGAACCGGTATCCTACGTACCCGCTGTGATCGAGAATTACTGATTTAGGTAATATTCTTAGTAATGAATAGTTAATAAAGATGGTTGTTGTACAAGAACATAATTCACCAAGTGTAAATTATTAAATTTAAACGTAATATTAATTTAATAATTGTCACATGTAATTGTGATTACGTTTTGAAACAGTTTTAAATCGTTTTGAGTTTCCTGCCGCAATCTTCTGAAACGAATAGAATTGCGAACATGTGGTAATATCATCATCATAATCATCGACAGCCCGTGAAAGTCCACTGCTGGACATAGTCCTCCTCTTTAAAAAGGTGGGATTTGCCTTAATCTCTACGCTTGGCAGACATCTTGGAGCTCGCAGTAGATTTTGATTGAATAAGAGGATAACGCTGCTGCTCGTCATTCTGGTACATCCCTTAGCTAGTTCTCGTAGCATCCAAGGGGGTGGCGGTATTATTGCACCTGCGACACACAGCAGATAGTAATATACCTACAGTAGAGACCCGGTTATCCGGTCCTCAGTTACACGGATTCGCGATTATCCGGACTGCCGACCGCGATCAAATAACTTTATGCATGCACGGACATGTCGCAACCGGCATTATCCCGCGAAAACGAATTCGTGATGAGCAATGATGAGAAAAAGTGGCTCACGTCAAATGACAATTAGCAAATATTTTAACCCAAATTAAACTATATACATAGATATAACTACGTAAATATTTTATTTCATGATTACTAAATGAAAGTTACCAAATATTTTAAATCAACTAAACTAAATACATGTAGTACATATTTTATTTCATGTTTAAGATTGCAGTATTTTGCTAATTTAAGGAAATATGACAACCACTGGTCCGATTAATCGAGTTTCCACTATACGCACAAGGAACTTCAGTGTTCCTAAACCTTATTTGAAGTCTATATCGCACATTTGTTTACATACCGTATAAAATTACACTATTCTGCCTTCTAACATATGCAAAAGGGGAAATAAAACAAAGCTAGTTTTCGTTTTAAACACGTGAAGATTATTATCAGGATATAACAATAATTATCGTTCATTTGGCGTACCCATTTTTTGTTAGCGCACACAACGTGAAGCGTTTGTTGATTTCGGTGTTAGCTCTTTGTACAATCGTCTACATAAGTCAGGTTTCAAACGATTATTACTGATCGGTGTGGTCAAAACTTCTAGATACTACATGAAAACGAGTCGCCTGATGATAACCAACCGCAGGAAAAAAATAAAAATGCGTCGCAAGAGTTTAGGCTTCTGGAACTTTCATAATGTTATTAAGTTATTCCGGTCGGCGAAATTAAAACTTCGCGTAATTTCCATTGTTTGACTATTTTCGCTTAGTCCCCAAACAATATTTCCATAATTTCACACACCTTTAAGGCTATTTTGATAAATAAATCTAAAAATTAAATTCAAATACTACAATAGTATAGTAACAATTAATATCTAATTAACAAATCTAATTTTTTTTATCCGCCTGTACGTTTTTTTTTTCAAAATCGAACTCGCAGCACAAGGTTATAGGTACATTTAAAAACAGAAGGTCAAAGAACTTATTTGCACGCACACGCGCGGACAAATTACAATAATTCAAATTGTTATGGTAACACCGTGTACCAAAAAAAAAACGAAAAAAAAAAAACGATATCTCATTACAGGAAGCAATAGACCGCGTTGCTTCTGCACGAATTATTAAAAAAAAATATTGTATTTAAAATTAACCACTTCTGCATTTCAGTTAAATAAAAATGAATAAACAACACGAAACACCATAATAAAATCATACTGAATCATTCTTACACTTTATGACATTAATTAAAAAAAAAAACTTTATTAAAGATTTATAAAAAGAAAAAATATCACTATCGCATAGTCACGTACTAAACAAACAAAAGTCGTTCAAAAGCTATGAACTCCAGTTAATAAGGCGTTAACCGAAGGTTATTTGTGTCAGTCAGGATGCTGCGATTGGCATCAGCTCGCGATGACTAAATATAGTTTCTCTGTCTGTCCGTCTGAGTCAGCGGTTAACGCCTTCAAAGCTTTTTGTACCATTTGTTACGGTTCAAATGTTGTGTAAACTGATCATGGAGTTAACTCCATAAACAAAGAATATAAGATGTAGGCAGCGAACACCCAACGCGTAAACTAATTCAAAAACAGTTTAAATATTTAAAATGTATCATGGTTAAGATAAAAAATCCTACCTTTTAAGGGGGAGGCCCATATCCAGCAATGGACTTGCACGGGTTAATGATGTTGATGGCTAACATCTCAGATTATATAACAAAACATTTTGTTTTATAATCTTAGGTTAGCATTATGTCTACACCTTTACCAAAGAGCAATACTACCTAGCACCATGGTGAGCTGGGTTCACATTTGGTACAGTTATTTGTCTTTTCTTTTATTTCTCCATCTTTGTTTTAGCTGTATCAAATAAACTTTTTCTTTCTTTCTTTCTTTCAATATTGTGGATACTTTTTTCATACAGATTGATCTAGTCCCAATTTAGCTTTCCTCGTATCTTGAGTACTTACTACTGGGTACTACTTTAATATTGCGGCATGTTTCATCAAAATCGATCCAGTAAAATTGAAGATACAGCTCGATCCCTGTTTTAGTAGCCGCTGTAAGGTACGAGAGCTCAAGGTAAAGTGGTTCTTATGCTCTTATATAAATCTATTTTCTCAGGATTCAACATTCACGCGGCCGGAGCCAATGCTAGTAAAAAAATAATATGCAAGTGTTAAAAAACCAACCCGCGGTAGTCCACTGCTGGACGTGTGATAGGCGTCCTGGAGATTGCATTGATTGAATCGCAGATTAACCCTTCTTTCCGTTGAGCCCCTCACACCATCTCAATTACTTCTCACAGCATTCACAAGAACAAATGGTGCAACACCATTATTACGCCGACGTCATACACAACTAGCTAGTTAACTCTCCACCTATTTCCGTAATATTAGTTATGGCATATATGTCGTTTGCTAAATTCAAATATACTTAGTTGATGATATCATCATCAACATCACCAGATCCACTGTTGGATATTGATCTCCTCTTTAAGAAGGAAGGGTTTCTCATAATCTGCATGCTTGGCAAGCGTCTTAGAGGTCATAGTAAATTTAGATTGAATAACAGGATAAAGATGTGTGTACCAATATTTAAATAGTGATCAAGATGTGCATTGGTGGTGTGGTGGTTTTAGACACGGCTTACGATCGAAGGGTCGTGGGTTCGAATCCCGGTCCAGTACCACTGAGTTATTATTTGTTATTCATGCACGGTCTACATTGTAGACACTAATGTACTTAATGGAGAAGGAAAACTTCGTGAGGTAACCTGCATGCCCGCATGGGTGTGTGAAGTCTACCAACCCGCACTAGGCCAGCGCATTAGACTAAGGCCTAATCCCCCTCTTGATCAGGGGAGGTCCGTGCCCCTGTAGTGAGCACGATATGGACTGGGGATGATGATGATGAACAGGATAAAGGTGTTATGCTGGTACATCCCTCAGCTGGTTGTCAGGGCCTCCGCGGGAAGGGACGGAGGGACGGTATTATTATCCCGGCGCTAGACAGCAAATGCTTAGTTGATATCTTTGATACGTAAATCGGGCTAACTGTGAAGCCATATAAATTCCAACCTAACAACATTCATACCACATTCTAATCCAAATCTATAAACATTTATTTACGAGAGTATAGCCACGGAAAGCTCCCAAGGCAGATAAAGAGTCCATTACAGCCAACCAGTTTGTCGTACAAATATTTAACAGACATACATTCATACACTCACGCCGATGTCCCATAAGGGTAGGCAGAGATCATAGTACATACTACATACATACATACAATCACGCCTTTTTCCCATTGGTGTAGGCAGAGACCACTTCTTTCCACCTGCTACGACCTATAGGAATGTAGCAGTGGCTATCCGCAGTCCACATTTCACCCCCGCGGGCAACGAGACGTGTCGGGTGGCGAACCACGAGGCCGCCATTTTATAAGGTTCAAAAGTTCCTGGTTGCATTCCCACGGCACGACAAAACTGTTTTTAAGCACACTAATATGGAGTGATCCTATTATTACTAACTATACAGTTTAATCTATACTATAATATTATAAAATTTTTAAATGTCAAAATTTTCAAAAATCAAAGATATTAAAAACGAACTACTCAAATCGACTAATTAAGGGCTTCTGAAACCAAATCCATCGATGTTTGTTTGTGTGTTTGTTCGGGCTTTACGCAAAAAGCAGGGGATAGATTTCGGTTAAACTGTTACAGTTTTAAAGGTACTATTTCGACTTAAATACTGCTTCATGTTTCATCAAAATCGGTCCAGTAGAATTGAAGATACAGCTTGATCTCTTTTTTAGTAGCCGCCGTTAAGGTACGAGAGCTTACGTAAAAGTTGTTCTTAGGCGCTTTATATTGTATTTTATTTCCAATGGAGCTGAAAACCGACATTCATGCGGGTGGAGCCGCGGGTAAAAGCTTGTAAGAAAGTTTATTTTGTAAACATGGGCTTAAAACATCCATGTGTATGTTCGGTAAAAGATGAGTTTATTTTATTCTATCATACTTAAATACAAATTGAGCTATATCATAAATTGAAAAGGTAAAATAAGTTGAACGTAGTCATCTTATAACTTACTACCCTTTTCCCTTAATACCACAGAATTAAGAGCTTCAGTAGAGTTCAACTTTACGGAACTACAGTCCCATTTGATACAGCCCAAAGTGGTTTATTTCGGTAACGACAGAAACACAGGATGTTATTTGTTTAGTTGCTCACGCGCACGCATACCTACCGCGTATTTATAAACGCACGCGCGAAAAAAGACCCTTCATTTCGGCCATTTACTTTGAATAAGAAACCGATTGAAATCCAGCGTCGAACAGATATGTGGATTTACAAGATGAAGATGCTAGTAATTACACGTACATATTATCTTACTTTTTTTAATCTATCTATACTATTATAAAATTGTAAAATGTCAAATTTTCAAAAATCAGCGATATTTAAAAACAAACTACTCAGATCGACTATATAAATCTATGATTGTTTCGGTGTTTCCTATGTAGCGGAAAACGGACATTCACGCGGGCGGAGCCGCAAGCAAATGCTAATATAATAATATACATTTCAATAATAAATAATCATTTCAATATTTTTTTAATTTCTTGATTTAAACTTAGGTATATTAATGATGATATTTATAGATTACCTCTACCTTGCGATTGGGTGTCACCAACCGTGGTCGCAGATTTTAATAAAATATTAAAATTTAATGCGATAATTCCCGCGGAGCCAACGAACTATAAGCCTTGCGAGCAATCTATAAATTTCGATAAACTGTTACCAAGTATAATGTTAATATTTATTTATTATTCCCAGTGTCTCCCTGGGGAGCATTCGGAAGAGCAAGGTGCTGAGAGACACTGCAGGAATCACAATATGATCTCGGAACCCCTCACATTTGTCGATGTGGGCTAACGCGAATTTTTTGATCAGTAGGCCCTTAATTTTTACAAAGAAGATTAATGTGCAACAGAATTATTCTGATTTAGGGAATACCCACTGCCAGAGATCTGACTGCCATCTCCAAGGTCCTGCCAAGGGTTATCCCGTCAAATGCAGAAGACCTTCGGCAAAGGTGTTCAACATACCGAAGAATAAGAAGACTTCGTTGACATAACTCACCTATAACATATTTGGCCTGGAACCGGCACAAAGCACCCATCACACACATCGAACACAACACAACTGACAATAAACACTGAAATTTCACCGGAAAACAAATAATTTCACTAATTGTTCTTAATTAAAAAAAATAGAGTACTTCCGTGCGCAAACTGTCCCACTCTATTAATAAGTATATTCTCTATGACTTCCCCTATTGACAATGGTCAACAATGTAATAATTGTTCTTAATTTTAAAAAAAGTATTTCTTTGCGCAAACTGCCCCTAGTATGTTCTTTATGACTGTCCCTTTCAGCAGCGGTCAACAACACAATGTCAGTTGCCAAAAAAAGTTGATAACAAACTATTTTAGTGTAAAAACATGGTTTCGTGGGCGTACGTGATGTAACTCGGGCATGACTAGTTGGAAGACATTGATCATGCTTTCGCTAGTTGATTGAAAGGAATGAATCATTTTAAAGTATGAATGAATGAAAGATAAGAAATTTAGACAATTTAATGTACACCTAACTTTGTCATTCCACTGCTGTCAGAGGTTGGGTAGCATCATAAATTTCGCCCAGAGTTGGGAGGTGGTGCTCTGTTACAACTAGTCCACCAGTTTCTTCAGTCATAAATGACTCGTAGTTTACCCTTAATTTTGCACTCTATTGGGGAATTCTATAAACTCAGTGGACGTTTAAACCCAATTAAATAATCGTCGGTATTTAAGTCGCCTACCTAGAATGGAGATTAATATCAAATTTCTCCTTTATAGAGGAGGCTTATGTCTAGCAGTGGACTTACAGGTTTTTGATGATCAATGTTCAAAGCGGAAATTGCATTCATACCGAGGGTTGCCAGCTTTTATGAAGAAAACATCGGAACAGTCCAACTAATTTGGACTGTCTAGTTCTGTAAGAAAAATAAACTATTTTGTTTTTATATTAATTCACTCTATTAATTTTATTTAATTATTGATTTAAATATTATACAATATGTAATGATAGAGTTATAGCCTATTTACTAGACCAACTAGACTATGTTTGCGTGTTGTTAAAAATCAAAATTCGGGATAAAATCGGTATGTTGTCGGGCCGCGTATCTATCATCGAAATCGGAACTGTCTCGACGGAATCGGGACGGTTGGCAACCCTGTTCATGTCACTTCTAATGCTAATAATAAAGTTAATTGTAATTTTTTTTAATATTATATCTTTGTTTTGATGGTGCTGTTGATTTAAATATATTCAAACTGCATACGGATATACATTATACTTTATGCCCGTCCTTGGTACTACATCTACCTCTCTACTAAACTTTAAAACAATCAAGGCGTGAACAAGTAACAGACAAAGAGACCGCGCAATTCCGTTTATATTATTTTAGTGTGGAAGCATGTATTAGAGTAACTTTATTTTCAAGGCGAATTATGCTCGAATGCAGTTAAAAAATAAAAGAATTTTTGGTCATTTTATTAGTCTAATAATAATCGATTACAATACATATATCGATGTCGTGTGAGGCTAATATGAAAAAAGTAAATTTTGTGTATTATTTATATTATAAAATATTATCTTACAATTCAAGGATATATGTATGTTGAATATACAGTATAATAATTCGCTACACTAAACTGAATACTGTATAGTAAGTGCCCATATTGTTAAATAAAACAAGCACCCTTTAAATGCGACCGTGCGTAGGTACACTGACACTTATTTGACGTCAAAAATCAGCGTGACGTTGTCGCAATTCGCAAGTGACGTCGGCGTCGACGTCGCGTATGGCGCGTCGCGATGCGCGGGCAGCACTGATGAGATCCAGAGATTATTATGGGCATGTATTTATAGATCTGATCGAAGAGTTTCAGGATACACTCTGAAGTTGACGAGAGAAACCGTAAAATTTTACGACTTTTAGATCCAGCGGCAGTGCGTTCAAAAGTGCCTTCCAGAACAATCGTAATCACAAAACATTTTTTTTGTTTCATAATTTTATCACTGCTACTTTTTTACAAAAAAGTTTTTATTTCAATTTAATTGTTTAAAAAAAATAACGATATAAAAATTAACCTAAACAATCTTTGTCCGATTTCAAATCTTGATTTTCAAAGTATTGAAATATGTTTTAATTAAAATTAATCTGATATTAAAATTGGCATACATATATCGTCTCCAGTTGTATGGTGCCGGCATTATAATTAGCATCATTCTATATCTTCCTGTTATTTGATCGAAATCTATTGCGATGTCCAAGACGCCTGCCAAGCTTGGAGATTATGGCAAATCCCTCCTTCTTAAAGAAGAGGCCGATGGCCAACTATGGACTTCTACGGGCTAATGATGATTGTGATATTGGCTCTCTACTATGAGTATTAAGAACCTGAAACGATAACAAATTCCCGTAGAACCAAACAATCGACCATTTTGGCACTTAACTCGGCTCTACACGAGGCATCTTCAGCACAAACCCGGTACTTACATACATACACTCACGCCTTTTCCCCGCTGGGGTAGGCAGAGACCACTTCTTTCCACTTGCTACGAACCTGACATACATCATTCGCTTCTTCTACTTTCATCAACGCTTTCATACAAGCTCGTCGGTTGTGGATACTCCTAATCTGGCCTTTCTTCAACACGACTTCGATTTAGTCGAGATACGTTCTTCTGGATCGACCCCTACCGATTTGCACATTCAGACTCGTCTTATAAATTTGTTTCGACAATCTTTTTTCATCCATCCTCTCTATACTCCCATCTATATCCTCCCAACCCGGTAGCGTTACGTCGTTTGATATTATGCAGAACTAACATTCCACAATGTGCAAGTCCTCTCTATATAAACACAGTTGGACAGACGTACAAAACTATTTGTGTCAACGCGCCACGAATGTCTAGACTAGTTATATTTAAACAAAATAGATTCATTTAACGCCGTTTGTTGTTTTTTTCTATTTGCGTTATCTGGTGTTACAATTTTTATATGATAAAAAGAAAAATGTTGCCTGCTCAAAAAAAAAACAAAAAGGCCTCGCCGAAAGGTGAGTGCACTACTACTAAGACTCTACTTACCTATACCGAATAAAAGTGTACATATTTGTACGTGTGTGTGTGGTTGCGTGTGTGCGTGTGTGTGTATGTGTGTGTGCGCGCGCACGTGTATTGCAAAATTTTCTTCAGTCGCACAGTCAACAATGGTTTTTCACTAACGGAGATTCAAAGTAAGCACAGACTGTGTTGTGTGTACAGCTACGACTTCAAAATTTACAAAAACCAGCCGGTAGATTTTGGTTAAATTATTACAGTCTTAAAGTTACTATTCGGACTTAAATACTGCGGCTTGTTACATCAAAATCGGACCAGTATAATTAAATATACAGCTTGATCCCTGTTTTAGTAGCCGCCGTTAAGGTACGAGAGTTCAAGTAAAAGTGGTTCGTTGGCTTTTTATATAAATCTATCACTGTGTCGGGATTTCCCATGTAGCGGTAAACCGATATTCACGCGGGAGGAGCCGGGGGCAAAAGCTAGTAATACATAAAAACGAAAAATTAGTTCTCAGCCAATTTACTAATAAAAAAAATATCTAAAAAATGAAACTCACCGTTCTGCGAATTGTGGTAATATCTTGATTTATATTTTAACACCACAACCATTATAAAAAAAATTAACAGCGAAATTCCAATGGCCTAATCTTTTGTGTCAAAACGTGAAAAGTCCCAAAACTTCCGCTCGGTATGAAGAAATAAACTGTACTGAATATAAAGGGCGAACATGTCTAACTAAACTTTAAGATAAGAAATAATCATTTGTCTAATGAGATTACTAATTATTTGTAAATAGACATCCGAAAGCGACCTATCATTAGGGCTTCATTAGAAATACAAATGATGATAAACATAAACAATTGCCTTGATAAGTATCATATATCAAAAGCAGAAGTTCAATAGTTGCCATTTAAAGTTTTATAAATTTTTTCGATTCTACTAAATTTGCTAGACATTTTATAAAAAAAAAATTAAGTTCAGTCGATGGCTTCAATAAGAAAATAAAGGTTAAAGTTAGAAGTTTTTTTTTTCAATCCAGGCTGGATTGAAAAAAAAAATGGAGATGCACATGTGTCACAAATCATAATGCCTAAATTCATTGCAGTCAATCAGACACCGGGAGTTTTGGCGGCAATCCGAGTGAAGCATCTCTTGAAGTTTTATTTTAACGTTTTATATTGGTTTATTGCGATGTTTAATATATAAATTTGGTGTTGTTTTGTGTATTAATCGTCAATAATCGTGAACAATATTGAAACATTGGAATAAAACTGTGACCATATTTTTTCAAGGCAATATAGGCCTGCGGGAATTTTGTCCGGATAATGTGGTATCATCGGATTGACTTCCAAACTCCCAAGAAGCAATAAAATATGACACACCGATATTTATTTTTTAACTAGAAAAATATTATATAACTTGAAAATATACACTCGACACTGGCAGAAATGACGCGAATTCGCAGCCGATTGCCATTATGAAAAATAGAAGAAGAATCAGACACCGTCTTCAACTGTCATGGCAGCCAGTCCTGTAAATAGGATTGGCTGCGATTACATAGGACTTTACAGTGCGTAAATACAATACAATTACAATTGGGCTTCATATTTTTATTTAAATTATGGAAAATTTAATAATATCTATACCTCCAGAGTTAGCAAAAAAAGAAGACGAGAAAAACACAAATGATACCAAACAACAAAATAAAAAAAGTTGTGAGTGTATGAAATCAAACTTTTTTGAAACAAGTATTTGCTTCCGGATCGAAATGTCATGTATGTTGTATATGTCATGTCAAATTTTTGATTGCTGTGTATTATATTGATTAATATATATTATATTATAAATATATTGGTGGTATAGTGGTGCTAGAAGCGATCTGCTATCAAAAGGTCGTGGGTTCAATGCTGGTTCCGTACCACCGAGTTAATTCTAATTTATGTACGGTCTACTATGTAGACACCAATTTACTCAACGCGGAAGGAAAACTTCGTGAGGAAACCTGCATGCCCGCATGGGTGTGTGAAATCTTTCCAACCCACTCAAGGCCATCGTGATAGACTACGACCTAATCCCCCCTTCTGATTAAGGGAGTACCCCTTCAGTAGGAACGAATATGAACTGGGAATATATTCCCATAATATTGTATTAATATTTTCCTTTCTATAGAAAGGAAAATAAATAGAACTATACAGGCGACATTATTAATGTAATCCTCCATTAATCACCAAGTTATCGACTTGTGTATGACGTTGCGCGTGATTTGGAACACCCCAGCGGAATTATCAGGACAATGATATAGATAACAGACAGGTCTCATAATAACGAAAACTAAGTAAACAAACTTCTGTTATATTTGCTGAAATTAAAACATCAGAAGAATTGAAAACTAGAAGAAACATATAACTATAGTAACCATGGGCGTACCCAGGTTCTGGGCGGGGGGGGGGGGCAAATCAGATTTTTATAACGACCTAGTCAAATAAACATAAATTTTATATAAATTCTTTATACAGTAGCTATTT
>WUAW01010924.1:9660-19742 GCA_017165845.1 Thaumetopoea pityocampa
AACGGCGGCTACTAAAACAGGGATCAAGCTGTATCTTCAATTCTACTGGACCGATTTTCATGAAACATGCCACAGTAAAAAAGTAAAGGTACTATTCCGATTTAAATAATGCGACATGTTTCAATAGAATCGGTCCAGTAGAAATGGAGATACAGCTCGATCCCTGTTTTAGTAGCCGCTGTTAAGGTACAAGAGCTCAAGTAAAACTGGATAATTTTTTTTATATAAATCTATGTTCTTTTTTCGGGATATCTCATGTAGCAGAAAACCGACATTCACGCGGAGGGAGCCGTAGGCAAAAGTAGTGACTAAATTTATTGACTCGTAGACACCATAAGTTAGCAGGTAAAATATACAAAGGAAAGTATCATTTTTAAAATGCAAACATTAATTAATTAAGTTGCTAACAGTATCACTCACTTCTTTAGAAAATAAATATTTTGAAGTTAGATACATTACTTATAGCCAAATTGAATGAAATGCGAATTTGTGGCACGTATTGCTGAAAATTAGCGGTTCATGTTGTCTGGAGAATTTAAAGGATAAATTACGAATGAAGGCAATTTCACTCTAAATAAATATTTATGGCCTATTAATTCGAAAATAATACTACACACTACTTATTTTTCAATTTATTATCGTCATTATTTTGAAATTTCATGTGATAAGTTTTTCATTGTTTAAATAATCTCTGGTCTCTATCTCTAAAGAGTTTATATAAAACAAATCGCTCTCCGCGTCTGTCTGTTTGTACGCTTAGCGTTCCTAAACTACTACGCAACGGATTTAGATACGGTTTTTCCACTGTATTTCATCGATTTTTTTGTGAAAGGTATGTATAGGTTTACATTATGTATATTTTAAATTAGATTAGAGACTTATTTTCAATTAATTTAAATTAATTGAAAATAAATCGATTATAATCAGTAGAGAAAAGTCGAACGGGTAATAAATTAAAAGAAAAAAAAAATTAGGTTAACAAATCGGGATTTAGGAGAGGAGTAGGTTGCACTGATCAAGGCTCCCTTTAGATAGATACCTGTGAGAAAACACTTGGCCAAGTTTAAGAAAGTGTTTCGCGCCTTTATAGACCTTGAGAATGCTTATAATCGAATGCAGAGGAATGAATTATGGTCAACACTGGTGACGTATGGGATTGACGGACTCCGGGTGCAGGCCTTGAAATCACTTTATGAGAACTTAGCGGCCTGTGTGATATCAACATCTTAAAAGGTTTGACACATGAATATGTTGCGTATCCATGGCTCTTCAACTTTTATGTGGACAGTTGCTTGTCGAATTTGAAATATATAAAATATGGATTAAGTGTGGATGATTTGCATGTCAAAAGTACCTTATACTTCACGAAGTATAATACTTGATGAATTTATCTATTTTAAACAATATTAAAACTGTACATGTCAGTAACATTACAATGGTCTTTGTATAACGTATCCTGTTTCAGTCCTTTCGTATATATAATATCTGTTTAACGGATCCTCTGTTGATTTAGATAACCCGCAAAATTCTATAAACAAGCATTCAAATGGCTACGATGAATCCTTACTGATGAATGATAATCATAGGCGAGAGATTTCGGGGAAAAGGGATTGTGGTGGCTTATTGATAGTCACAAACACTACACACAGCGGCCGATTATATTCCGTAGTTATATGTATAATCCACCGAACCAATTGTGGTATCAACTTTATGATGGGAATTTCGGTTCCTTCGGAACAAGACGATCACTAGACATGGTAGCTGCTCATACTCCTTAGTCTTCTGTATAATTTGTCGAAAGGTGTGGACAAATGATGTCAACCCTGACGATAGCATTTTTGGCTCGTTTTGAAAATTAAAAATCATCAAACATACGAGTGAAACAATTCGTGATGATACTCGAGAACTATTTACTCGTATATACGTGACTTAAACGTCAAAAATCTACAAAGTTTCACCAAAGTTTTGGACCTATTATGAAGAAGAATCTCACCATGTTCTTATGCCAAACTTCAAACGTCGTACTGTTAAGAATCATGGAATTAAACAACCTTTGAAGATTCAAGAGTACCGGTATAGCTACTCTCAGAAGTTTTAGTTTTTTTATGATTGAGGGAGAAGGGAAAGGAAAATTTACAATTATATGTATTATCATCCATCATCATCATCTTAATCTTTTAGTCTGAGCTACTACTGCCTCTTCCTACTCCTTCCGAGATAGTGGTATCCTATACCCTATAGTCCTTTTCCTATATTCTATATTTCTTGTTCAATACACCTTTCCTACCTCATCCTTTTTCCTTTCCTCTCCACTAAGCCGTGGGTACGCAATGAGGAACTAATCACTTTTGAACCTCATAAAATGGCGGCGTCGAGGCTCGTCACCCGACACGTATCGTTGCCTGCGAGGGCGAAATGTGGGCTGCGGATATCCACCTTGTTACATTAAACGATCGTAGCAGGTGGAAAGAAGTGGTCTCTGCTTACCCCTATGGGAAAGAAGCGTGACTGTATGTATGTAGTGTACATATACTATAGTCTCTGTCTACCCTTATGGGATATTGGCGTGAGTGTATGTATCATAAGTCCGTAGAAATTTACTGCTGGGTTTGGGCCTCCACCTTAAAAAGGAGGGATCTGCCATAATCTCCACGCTTGGTAAACGTCTTGGAGATCGCAGTAGATTTTAACTGAATATCAGGATACCAGGATATAGTGATATGGACTTTATTAAAGACTAGCTGTGCCCGCGGCTCCGTCCGCGTGGGCATTCGGTAATAGCGAAATTATACATAAATTATTTTCTCCGATGATAAATGATAGATAGATGAGACAAACATCAAATGTTAGAGGAAGCCTGCCACGATGAATCAGTAAAAACAACATTCAAATCGGTTTAGCCGTTTCTGAGATTAGCGCGCACAAATGTACAAAAAGAAAAACAGAGACAAAATTTCTAAATATCTATATTTTTCGGTAACATAGGTACAATCTGTATGGTTGTTTTTTTTTTTGAAAAAATATTCATTGTACAGACAAAGCTCGTTTTTATTATATGTANCCGCACAAATGTACAAAAAGAAAAACAGAGACAAAATTTCTAAATATCTATATTTTTCGGTAACATAGGTATAATCTGTATGGTTGTTTTTTTTTTTGAAAAAATATTCATTGTACAGACAAAGCTCGTTTTTATTATATGTATAGACTAACGAAATATGGCTTAGAAGCCATAATAAATAATTCTTCTTGATGAATTAAATACTCCGTAAAAGTATCTTGTTACATACCAGTCTAGACAAAAAATAAGATGAAAAACGATAATGTCAAAAATTCAGCTCTATAATTTATCTTGTCTAATAAGTTTCTACTTATTAAAATTTATTGTTGATTTTTCTGTTTTTATAATGTATTTTAACATACCTGTTTGTGCATCTCCATAAATACTATTATAAAATTGTTATTATAAAATTGTTAAATGCCATATTTTGAAAATCAAAGATATTTAAAAAGCTTACTCAAATCGACTAATTAAGAACTTCTGAAACCTAATGTGTCAATGTTTGTTTGTTTGTTTGAGCGTCACGCAAAAACCAACTGTAGATTTTGATCAAACTGTTATAGTTTTAGAGCTACTATTCTGACTTAAATACTGCGATATGTTTCATCAAAATTGGTACAGTAGAATTGGAAATACAGCTTGATCCCTGCTCGTTAATGTAGGAGAGCTCAAGTAAAAATGGTTCTAAGGCTTTTTATATTAATCTAGTAGACTGTTTCGGAATTTCCCATGTAGCGGAAAATCGAAATTCACGCGGGCGAAGCCGCGAGGAAAAGCTAGTAAAACCATAACTGTGATTATGGACGAGTATGGTATGATATACACGAAAAGTACTGAAGCGATTATGATGTGGGTCAGTGTATTAATATGTCCGTAGGCAGCTTCTAGCGAGTTGTTGGATGTGGCAAACCCACTGACCCGAAACCCAGGATAAGATCCTATTCTTCATCTCCGGCTTGCCTTCACCAGCCGGCTAGAATAGACTAGAAACAGATCTCTTATCTCTGGCTTGCCTTAATTGACCAGCCAGAGTGAAATTGCAAGAGCATTATGTTCGAGGGTGGATGTGGAATGTAAATGATGAGTGGTCAGTACGTGATGGGATCCTCTGAGGGTGCGAGCGATTGTACAGTTTAAAGCCCAGTAACACCTCTTCACCCTTAAGCCTCTCTTCAAATGTCGCCCTCTTAGCGCTCCTTGCGTGCAACCATTTCGCGAGCCCATTAATCTGTTAGAGTAGCGAGTCACCATCTGCCCATTTTATCCGTGTTTTCAACATTGTGTCGGGCAGACGCCATAGTCCCCTCCATAGTACTCAGTACCCTGTGCACTAGCATATCAACCCAATATCCCAGTCATTTTTAGTCCCCTTTTCCCATAATAGCCCCACTCTGACCAGGGATGGTCCTTGGGAGTCTATACTCCCAAGGTTCGTTGTAAGATTCGTTGGTCCGACATTTATATGGTTTGACAAACATAATAATAATAATAACATATTGGGGATATTTTTTCACACACATTGATTTAGCTCCAATTTAGGATTCCATGTATTGGGTACTAGATAACGATATACTCCCTTAATAAAGATATAAATAAAGATTTCCATGATTCGACATTACAGACATTTGTGATCACCACATAAAGTTTGCCTTTACAGAGATTCCAATTTGGGACTTTTGTCACAGAAAGCAGTCTTTTTTAGCATATTGTGATGCGCGGTTCATTCTCCTTGTGGTTATCGTACATGGGTGGTGACCGCTGGACGTACTCAAAACTAACGTATCTCCTATAATGAACCGTATCGAAACGACATAAGGTCGAAAGTCCACTGAGGGTGGGACTTGTTTATAAAAACACGTGTATTTTTCTCACGGTTTCCGGCGAGTCCGCGATTGTTCTCGAAACCCGGGTCCAGCTTATATATAACGCTGCGCTCGCAGCGAGGGAGTTAGTTGACGACTGGCGAATGGAGCGATTCGGAACAGCCAATAAAGGCGAAAGGAAAACTTTGACGAATACCTGCGTGTACTACGGTTACTGAAACTTACTCTGCGATTGGAATAGATTATTTACGGAAGGTTTTGACCAATATTTGCTTGAACGACGGTATTGTATTCTGTGATTCGGATACCTCTTTCTTCGTGGATAAATTAACTTTTCACACAAGCGGCATTTAATTTACCCCCGACCCGCAACAATATTTAAACGAGTACCTGTCCACTGTCTCACCTGATGGTAACTGGCAATGTAACCTAGGTTGGTAAAACGTAGTAGCTTAATAAAAACCTATTCACTCTTGTCTTAAAGACACATTATAATCGGAGAGAAATACTGACGCAGGAAGACTATTCCAGTCTTTGACTGCACGTATTATGAACGTAGAAGTAAATGGTTTGGTACGGATGGCAGGGATGTCTACGAGGTAGGGCTGATAGCCCGCTGTGCGCCTAGTAGTGGTGAAAGGGGGTTGGAGGATTTAAATCATGTAAATTCTGCGCATACTCTTCAAAACATATCCCGTAGAATACCGAAAGACTGGCTAACCTGCGCAGCCTCACAGCCATTGTGCTAATTAGTTGAGCAGTCCACAATAGGATATACTTAAGCCTTATTTATAAAAAGGTGGTATCTCACCATAATATTAACGCTTGGCAGATATATCTCCCTTGAGACCTAATAAGGTTTATATGGATATAAGAATGTACAAGTAATTAGAAGTGAATCTATTGTCGTTATTGCAAACCCGCTGGTATGTTAAGTGATTAGTATTACTTTAGTAGTGTACAGGTGTAATTATTAGAAATATCTTTAGTCAATTTTATGAGAAACATAATGAAGTGACTGTTGCTGCGCGCGATATATGCGCAGGCGCAGCTTAAGGTCATGCGGGCGAGGCGTGTCGGGATTTTCCCCACCACCTGTGCATCGATGGCGGCATAGTAGCGGGCTANCAAATATCTTTAGTCAATTTTATGAGAAACATAATGAAGTGACTGTTGCTGCGCGCGATATATGCGCAGGCGCAGCTTAGGGTCATGCGGGCGAGGCGTGTCGGGATTTTCCCCACCACCTGTGCATCGATGGCGGCATAGTAGCGGGCTACGAAACGGGCGTGCCTTCCTTTGATCTTTACAATGGGAGCGGGCTATTGATATTTATTCCTTTCATAATTTGCTTCAAATTGAAATATAGGCACAAAATTATAATAGCTTTTTGCAATGGACGCTATTTTATTCGGTTGGAAACTAACAGTACTATTCTACTAGCAACTAGATACCAGTAAATAAAAAAATATTTTGCTTAAAGTTTTTTTGTAGATTAACAAATTTTTTAGAACAAGTTTTTATTACATCCAAGTCCGGTCAAGTGGAATTTTGTTATATTCAGATCCATTATCTATCAATGCATTGACGTCATAGACAACCTTAGTTGATGTTCGAGTATCCATAGGTATGTATGTATTAGATTGAAGATTAGATGGTATGGTATACGGTTAATGGATTAAACTATAGCTATTATATATTAATTCGCTGCGATTGTCAGGAGATTTGTTGATCACAGTCGTAGTTTACGTAAATTGTCGTAAATACACAGGATTTCGGTTAGGAAAAAGATTTCACACTCCGTCGAGAAAGTCTCTTAAGTATAGGTTATACTATAGGTTTCCTCGCGATGTTATCATTTACCGCTTAAAGCGAGTGATAATGAATTAGTACGAATTATTAATATGCACACGTTTTCAGAAATTCAGAGGCACGTGCCTTAGATTCGAATGTGAGATGTAATACTTGGCGTGCACGGTCACAAAACTAGGCTATTAGTCGCTTATCATAGCTTTCGTGAAACAGTGGCTTACAGCTAATGTTTAGATGAGACGTGACGTATCAGGGACGGCGAGAACTATAAGTTTGACATCAGACGGCACTCAGTCATAGCCAGTTTTCGCAATAACATGAGACCATGAATTAAGTCGTTATAATTCTAGGGTACACAGAATGTAAGGACTATTCTATACTTAGTTTCTGTTGTATACGTCAGAGAGGCAAAATATAATGTTTTTAATACAAATAAAGACTACGTACTCTGTTCAGCTTTTAATCTGACAACTGTAAGAATTTATAACATATATTGTACATAATATTTTGACCATACCACAAATTTTGTGGTTAAATATATTCAGTTTAATAATAAAGCTAAAAGATGATATTAATAATTATTTTAATTTTTAAATAGCCCATCTAACAAATCCGGGCACACTAATTTTACATGGCTTCCAAAAAGACATGGAAATGTTAGCGTGCTCAGACGGGGATCGAACCCAGACGTTCAGATCCTGAGTCAAATGGGTATCACCACCATCAGCCCACCTACAGTCCCACCGTACGGCACGGGTCTCTTCTCGGAATGAGAGGAGGTAGGCTGTAGCCCACCACACTGGCCTGATACTAGTTGCCTGATTTCTCATGCTGACTTGGATTCAAACTTGGGATCTAAGACAGACAGGTACGGTCATACCACTAGGATATCACTGCTTATGCCACCATCATGACGCTCATATTAGATGAAATGGCATGTAAATGTGTTATTTCAGAAGATGTGCACGGTGTAAGTTGAAGTATGATGTGGTGACAAGGATCCAGAAAGGAATGCTCCAATGGTTTGGTCATTTAGAAAGGATGGGTGAGATTCGATTGACGAAACAAATATACCGGGCAAATGTGAGTAGAAGTGTCGGAAGAGGGCGCCCAGGAAAACCTACCTTGATCAAATCAACAACTTGTTTCAAAAATGTCAAGTTTGTAGCACTCGTAATGGATGAAAATGTATGAAAATATGTATGAATCTGGATGAGGTGAGAGAGGTGTGTTAGGATCGTAGTATGTGGCGAACTGAGGTTTCTGCCTACCCTTATAGGATAACGGCATGAGTATATGTATTTATGTGCGTGCACATCTTGCGTACTGCTCCTGTTTTCATGACTTCAGTATCTCAGTCAGCCATGAAGATACACTGTACTTTAAAAGCTCGGGTAAAATGCGATTCAGAGAGTATTGACCTTTGGGCTTTACAAAAACCGGTAACGTAATTATTTTTTAAGTTATGATGTCAATACCTCAGAGATAATGTGCGTATGGGTGGGGAACTTATTATTTAATACAATAACATTGTCGGCATTTTATTTATTATTGAAGTAAAAAAAATATATATTGTTTACTTTGTTTTTTTTTTTATGAACAATTGTAGCGAATGTACTGGGCAAATGTGAGTGGAAGTACAGTATAGTCTAATTGTTAAATGTCAATTTTTCAAAAATCAAAGATATTTAAAAACAAACTACTCAGATCGACTAATGAAGAGCTTCTGAAACCAAATCCGTCGTCGATCGTCGACCAAAATCGTCGAACCAAATCGGTCCAGTAGAATCGAAGATACAGCTTGATTCCTGTTTTAGTAGCCACCGTTAGATACAAGAGATCNATTTTTTCGGGCTCCACGTAAAAATCAGCAGGTAGACTTTGGTTAAACTATTACAATCTTAAAGGTATTATTTTTACTTAAATACTGCAGCAGGTTTCATCAAAATCGGTCCAGTAGAATCGAAGATACAGCTTGATTCCTGTTTTAGTAGCCACCGTTAGATACAAGAGATCATGTAAAAGTGGTTCTTAGCCTTTTTATGTAAATCAACGATTATGTCGGGATTTCTCATGTAGTGGAAAACCGACACTCACGCGGGCGGAGCCACGAGCAAAAGCCAGTGTAATATATTTTGGACACTTTCAGATACATTAATGTAATCCCAGTCCCAAAACACAGGGAGTGTTTTGGGTATTAGATAATACCCAAAATGCAATATACATACTTAGATAAATAATAATACATATATAGATAAATACGTCCATGACTCGTATACAAATATTTCTGCTCATCACACAAAGTTTGCCCCTACCGGAATTTGAACCCGGGACTCATTGTCGCATGAAGCAAGGTCAATGCTATTGTGACAATCATTCGGAACAGGCCGCTCAGGAAAAGTCTACCTTGATCAAATTAACAAACAACATTTCAAAATATCAAGTTCGTAGCACCATTAATAGACGAAAGAGTATGAGTATGATGAGTATGTATCAGGGTTGTAGTTTGCGGCGAACAATGGTTTCTGCCTAAGCTTATTGGATATCGGCGTGAGTGTATGTATATATGTATGTAATTGCGCCCGGTTATAAGAATTTTTGGAGGTAGTAGGAGCGACGCTTTATCTGAAGTTTTATTTTATTTATTTATTTATTCTTTATTGTACACAAATAGATAAAATATATTTTTTTTTACATAAAAGAAAATTTATGTACAATGGCGAGCTTAACTCAAAAATGAGTTCTTCCAGCAAACCTTAGAGTGTAAAGATATTGGAGATAAGAATATAATAAGAATATTTAGTGTTATATATCATTATCATCAGCCTTTAAACGTCTACTGCTGGACACGTGCCTCTTCATTAAAACGGATGGAGTTGCCATAATCTCGACGCTTGGCAGGTTTCTTGGAGATCGCAGTAGATTTTGACTGAATAACAGAATAACGCTGCTGCCCATTATCCTGGTACACCCGTCAACTGGTTCACACAATACCCAGGGAAAGAGATTGACGATATTATTATGCATAATATATCAATCAGGTCAGGGAGTACTTAGTCTTAACTTATCCGGCAAATAGACTTAAGTACACGGGTAAGCGACCCCGGCCCCCCGAGCTACTACTGTCTCTTCCTACTCCTACCGAGATAGTAGTATCCTATACCCTATAGTCCTTTTCCTAAATTCCATATTCCTTGTTCAATACACCTTTCCTACCACATCCTTTTTTCTTTCCTCTCCATTAAGCCGTGGGAACGCAATGAGGAACTTTAATCACTGTTGAACCTCATAAAATGGTGACGTAAACCATAAACCATCGCCACCCGACACGTCTCGTTACCCACGGGGTCGAACTGTGGCCTGCGGATATCCACTTTGCTACATTA
>WUAW01010925.1:21747-51398 GCA_017165845.1 Thaumetopoea pityocampa
ATAACAGTTTAACCAAAATGTAACCACTGGTTTTTGCGCGAAGCCCGAACAAACAAACAATCAAACATCGACAGATTTGGTTTCAGAAGTCCTTAATTAGTCGATCTGAGTAGTTTGTTTATAAATATTTTTGATTTTTGAAAATTTGACATTTAACAATTTTATAATAATAAATAGATAAGCACTAGCGCGAGGAGTGTAGTGGTGGGACGGTGTGGGTTGCAGGGTGAGCGGCGCGGAGGCGGAGGTGCTGGAGCAGATGGTGCCGTTCCGCCGGTACGAGCTGCCGCGCGCCGCCGCCGCGCTGTGCCTCGACCTGGCGCCGCCCGCGCCCGCCGGCTCGCCGCCCGCGCCCGACGCCGCCCTGCTGGCCGAGCTGGACACCGCGCTGCACCAGTTCGTCGAGTACGCGCAACAACACCCCAACTACCTCACCGACCAACTGTTCGCGATATCGTAACCGTTATTAATTAGATTAGGTTAGTTTCCACCTGGGCGCCCTCTACCTACACTCCCATCCACATTTGAATGATATATTTGGTTCATAATTCGAGTCTCACTGATCTTTTCTAATTGACCAAACCGTTTGAGCATTCCTTTCTCGATTCTTGTCAACACATCATACAGCAATATTATCACTGATCATTATATTACCACTGGTGCTAGAGTGGTCCAACATTATCATTGATCCACTCTAGCACCATCTGTAACAATGTTATATCTTGTAACACTTTTCTCTCTCTCGATCACCAATACTTTCGTCTCACAATAATTTTCATTCCTTTCTTTCTATATACCTCATTCATACGTTTAACGCGCCCCGTAACTGTTGCACCGAGTATTAATCACATTACTTTGTCATCGGCGTATAAGAGATATTTGACACACTTAGTCCACATTTCATACCTTACAAATTCGACAAACAACTGCCCATATATGGGTTCAAGGGCCAAGGAGACGCAACACTTTCCTGTGTTACACCTTTTGAGATATTAAACCAGTCCGTGTATGCCCCATTTACTTATACAGGTCTTTAAGTCTCGTAAAGAGTTGTCAACTCCTGCACCAGGCGGTGATCAACCCCATACAACATCAGAATCGAGCACAATTCATTCCTCAGCACTCGATTATAAGTCTTCACAATGTACATTAAGGTGCAAAACTTTCTTAGATTTACCGAATTGTTTTTCAGACAAGTGCCTTAAAGAGAAGAGTTGATCGGCGCAGCCCATTCCTCTCCTGTATCCCGCTTGTACATCCCACATTTTTTGTTATTACGTTAATTACTTCCTACAATCAGAACTTTTACATACTGACTTTGTAGACTCCCGACGATACTGTGAAAATTTATTCCGCGTTAGTTGCTGTATTCGTGCTGCGGCCCTTTACCTGTATAAAGCGAGACAATACCTGCTTCACACCCGTCCTGTGTACTCGGATAGTCTTCCCGCGGGTATCAACCATCCGCCACACCAACTGTTATTATTCCGTAGCTTCCATTATTTCGCCTTCCGTATTTACATTTTATGCGTTGTGGATCGCTAACGGCGACTCCGTGCGCTCTGTCCATACGCGGCTATGCCGCTGTTGATACACTCAAGTGGCGGTTCAGTGTAACCTTTACAATGATTCAAAATGTCACTTTAATACCCGAACACTTCTCCATCATCAGTCTTGATTACGCTTCATTTTGACGCTCCCGACGCTCCGCGAGCCAACCTAACCCGTTCCCACAACAGTTTTACGTTAACTCTGCAGTACTCATAAAGCTAATCTTAAAAAGCGTCGTGTCAAGCGACTCCTTCGTGCTTCCTTTCTTTTGCGACACAACTTCCTCAACCTCACTTTCTGCTATTACGTACGCGTACTCGCTCTTGCTTTTGTTTTCATGGCCGCGAGCCAGAAGCGCTATGGCGCAGGTGCCGGGTGACGTCGCACGCGAGTGGTTGCTACCCCATGTGTCACGATTCGCTTCTTGTCACTCGTGACGCGTGATCTCGGCCGGCTCGGTACACCACGCTGTCCGTCACTGTTAGCGCATCCACACGTCTTGTTATAACGTAGCATTTAAAATAACGCGCTTAAAAGCGTTTATTTTCATAAAGCTTTTTTTAACTTTATTTATTCTATTAAAAAGTTCTTCATAGACTTGTGTGAAGAAGAGAAGCTTGTTACGAACTTTCAATAATCTGGTCTAAAAATTAAACTGGTACAGGTAGTTACACATTTAAATTTCCGTTAACAATAAATAATAATACCTCTGCATTAACTAATCTGACGGCTAGCGGCGTTCAATTATCAATTATTTTTAATACAATAACGCGCTATATAATTTGTATTGTAACGGGTAGTATAGTATTGTTATATAATATTTCCAATCGTTTTATCTGCATGTTAATCCTACACCGCATGCCTTCCCTTATTTTAATTTCCTTATTTTATTCCCTTTTTATAATTCGACAACACAATACCAGCGTTGTTATTCGGCAAAAAGTGTGCCATAGCACACTTTTTGCCATGTAATTAATCCAACGGTCAACAGTCGCAGATCGCCTTGTAAATATTATTCTAATCAGTATAAAAAGTAACTTTTGTAGTCCCACGGTCCCTTCTCTGTATAATTGTTGTCAACGTAACACGATTGAAATCTCTGTGAATGTACACACCGCGATATTTTTGTCTCGTGTCATATTATGCATAAGGTGTGTGAAATATAATATTACATGAAAATTGTGAACCGTTACGTTTTAAATACCGATTAACAGCACAGGGCTTTCAATAAAACAGTATTTATGGTTTTTTATTTGTTAATTCATGAGCATGTGTTCATAGTGTGCTTCCACGTATTCCGTTATCGTTTTTATTTAACACATTCACTGCCTATCACTCGGATCCGAGTGGGCGGTGTCGTTACGAAAGTATCGCCCACTCGTATCCGAACGACTAAATGTAACAAAAAAATATTTTGGTTCTCTAGATTTGAATTAACTCAAAAAAATATTAATAATACGTTATAAGTGGTCTAACTTCATTACATGGGGATTAATACATTGCTTTTTGAATTATGTAAATATCATTTTTGTTTTGGTTTTTATGAGATTTTTCCGAACTGTAGTAAATTCTTTAAATTCGTCTGGATAATATAGGCACCTCTTCGCCCGGCAATGATGTGTTAAATATTAACGTCTTCGTACACTACCGTGTGATAGGCGAATACAAACTAGAGCATTCGTTACAACCAGAACACCGAGCGCGCCGTGTTGCTCGTCGGACTTATTCACTCTGATCTTACATTATAATCAGAAGGAAATACTGATGCAGGAAGATTATTCCAGTCTTACGCTTTTAAAATTGATGCAGTAGTTATTTTTTCGTTAATCCCGAATAACCAACCGTTCAATCGATGAGGTAAGTTTCAGTAGCCATAAATCGAATGTTTATACTTAATATACAAAGTGCACGTAAGCGTCATTAATCAAAATAATAAAAAAAACTATGTTACGCTCCAGTTTGTACGCACCTTATAACGAAAATTTATAAAATTGTCAAAGTAATTAATATTTAGATGTTTGTTCGCGGTGCTTGCTCATCAGTTGCGAATATGGGTTTTATAATAAATGGATACTCATTGCGGGATTGAGAATACTTGCTCCGGACCACCCAGTACCATTTTCAGCTCACCATGACGAACTCGATATTTTTACATTATAAGACTATAGAACGATAGATTTGATTATATAACGATAGATTTGATTATATAAACTGAGACTGTATCGCGCTCCAGGTGGACTTAGATAATGTAATTATTTTTTTATACAATAATATGACATGGGGCTATTTCAATTTCTATTGTGAATTTATATTATATTAGTTTTAAGATTTTTACATAGTGTAAGTTTTTTTATGAATTCTTCACACCGGCACCCATTCAAATTTAGATGGTTTCTCTTTGTTGTTGTAATATTTAATTCATATTCTTGGAATCAATTCTATATTTGGACTATATTTAAACATAATTTCTTATTACTATACTTTTCTTTCCTCTTGCTGTAACCTCAAAAAACTGATAAATAATCTCACTGCTGCATTTATCATAATAATGATTTTTCTAACGTTTGTCACTCTTCCAATATGAGCCGCAGGCTGAATAACCACACGACCGGTGTGAGGGTGCGCTTAGCTGTAAGAACTTCAATGGTCTCATGAATTTCAAATATGTTTTGTGAAGTGCAGCAGTTGTTTTATATAAATAAATTATGTTGTTTAATATGAATTTCTTGTTATTTCAGCTGCTGCTATTTAATGGCAAGCGGCATGGTACGTGGTATGACGCATATATTTTTATTAAAGTAACTATTATAGTTAAGATTTAATAAGAAGACTAGGTCTAGACTTTTTAAATAATTTTCACTCTTAAAAATCTCATGTACAGGATAGAATTCAATAGAACGAGCCGTCTTGCCATATCATGCTTTATGAACTGGAACCTTAGACACAGTTATTTACGCTTACGCATGTAGCGTACGACACGACTCGCAGTTTACGCCAATGTACAGTAGTACCACAAGAATAAGTTATAACGATATGTCTGTGCGCAGTAAGCATTTTTGTATAAATCGCGAAATTAATTCAGCCAATTATAAAGCAATGTGTTTGCGTAACTAAAATCCTCGTCGAGCATTGGTCGATACGAGCGATTTCTATTCTTATGCTAAAAGAAACTAGATACACGTTACTCGGTAGGTTACTGCCGTAAAAGTAGGTTATTTGCTAACAAATTAATAAATGAAACACCTCTTAAATCCTATTTTTTTTTTATTCTTTTCTTTTAATCACAGAAATAAAAGATTAAATTCGAGAATTTGTTCGCAACAATGGAACTCACTCGACATGATTTATTATGACAAAAAAAGGTTTAAATCCACAAAAATGTTCTGAACTTTTGACCACAGCTTTCAGTGATTGTGCTTGTTCACGAGCTACAATTTTCGGTTGGTCTGTTGAATTTAATACGTGGAGGGACATTCAAGCTGTCGAAAATCATTTTTATTCATGAAAACCGACGAATTACATACGTAGGGCTTGAGCGAGAACCGGGCGTTGGGGCACCAGCGTTGCAGACTATTCGCAGACAACTGGCTCTCCGTAAGAGTTGTTCAGAAAGGTTCCGCGATGAGCAGAATTAACATCCTGTGGATTGGTGCAAATCTATGATAGGTAAATTCGTCGCTGGCAAGAATAAAACACATTTATGATATATCGACAGGTGGCGAAATGGTTATATTTCTATAATCGTGAGCCGAAGCGACGGTCGCCTCCAATGAAATATCGTACACGAAACAGAAACACAAATAATCGTCGCATTTTATTTTTTTCGCGAGCTAGGACACATCGTTGCGGTAGCGCTAGCGGGGCAAGGGTCAGCTGACTCCGGACACTGTCGGCTCGGTGTGGCGGGCGACCGGACCCGGGAATCCGACGCCCACAACAACGCCGCGCCACAATGAACTATTTCAATTCAAAACACACGCGCCCCGACCAGCGATTGTGATTTTCACCCTTTCTTAAAAATGAAAAGGATTTCATAGATTTCATAGCCCTTCTCCGTTCCCATTGTATCCTTAGTGGTGTGTGTCCCGTGAGACGCGTGGTGCCCGCGGCTCCGTGGCTGATCTCTGGCGTATCTTCTAAAGTGCTGGACAGGTACAATAGTGTCACCTCATACCTCCCTTGGTTGCCGCGACAACCAGCTGATGGAGATTCACTAGGATAATGGGCGGCAGCGTTATCGTGTGATTTAAATGATTTCTACTCTCTCCAAGATGCCTGCCAAGGTGCCTGCAATCAAGATGATGGCAGATCTGAGGAAGCCCGTGTCCACCAATGAACTTGGTTGGTGATGACGATTAACACCGCAGTCAATAGCTTGTCTTAGAGTGCTGAAGTACGAGACGATGGGGGGGGGGGGATTGCTCTGCGGTTCCTTCTGTGGGACAACAACAATAATGTATGAAGATAGTGAATAATATCTGTAGATTCACATTTCTATTTTGAATGTCGCTAGTGAAAATGAGTACATAGGTATACCCCCTCCCTGTAATATAACAAAATCCCCTGATAAATTTAATAACAAGTGATATAGTCATAGTGAGATAAATAACCATATACACAGATTCGACGGACGAACGGAGAAGGAAAACTTCGTGAGCAAACCTGCATGCTCGCATGGGTGTGTGAAGTCTACCAACCTAATCCCCCTCCTGATCAGGGGAGGTCCGTGCCCCTGTACTGGGGATGATGATGACACATTCTTTCAATATGTATACAGTTAATAGTATTTTGATAATATTTGTAGCAGTGCGATATGTGTGTGTACTTTTATTGAAGACTCGGAATCAAGGCGGGCCGGGTCAATCGCAGAAAAATCCACAGTGATATGAAATTTGGAGAGATGATATAATCCGAGTGTGTAACATAACACTAAGTCACGGGTAACGAGTAACGACCGACGTCCACATTGGCTAACGTCCTTGTTCGCGGACGTCTGATGATACAGTTCGTGTGTAGAATTGAGCATGAACTAAATAGTTTTTTATAAAAGGATCTTAGTAACCCATACAGGCCTACAGAAAAAACTATACTTATATTAATAGAGTTTGCACAACGAGTGGAAATGGCCGTATTATCTCCAATATTTAAATATTCCCGCGCATAATGTGCGAGTGAGACCAGCGACACAGGTAAGGAGGTATCAGACATGGCGTCGCTATTCATTATGGCAACTTATGTAAATTACGCACTCGACGAAGGAAACGTATGGATACGTCGTCGTCCGTGGTCGTATTATTCAGCGAAAGCTTTGATACCTATATGAAAACGCATTCATTCAATCAAATTTTCAATAGGTAATATAAAAAAATCTTAATTTGCCTTGTTTCATCGGTACCTATCTCTATACGAAATCAAGTACTGAACGGGTTAGTATGCAAGAGCTTAGCACCAGTTTATTGATGTCCACTGCTGATATATTATCTCCTCGATATAAGAGAGAGATTTATCAAAATCTTCACTGTCAGTCGGCATATTTGCGATCGCAGCAGCACCACGGATCATAGGATATGCAATTGCTACGCGAATTTAAAAAAAAAGGACCTTTAGTGCTTCCTACCGACAAAAAACTTAGCGGCTATTTATAAAGTGCATGATTAAACTGGTGTCACCATAATCGATACAATATTTGGCCGTGATTGGGATATCCATAATTTCTTACATGCGCAACTTTTTTTATCAGCGATTTATTATCAGCCCACTATTATATAACTTGAACTTGTATCTGTATTTCCATCTCGCTCATATGGCTGCCGCCTGTCGCGTCGTGCTCACGATGGTGTCCGCTAGAGTGGGACAAAATATCATGCATTAAATTTCGATCCTATTCTGTAATGTTTTGTCCAATCGCGTCCGATCTCTACGTGTTCCGGTTCTTTGTCATCAATGGATCGCCGGGCGAGTCTATTTCGAGTGCCACTTGGATACTTTTTACGCTGTATTTATGCCAGTTTTTGATGTATGAGGCACGTCTTTATGCATCCAACGACTGTAGTTATTATCTCAATTGCATATTTAGTCCCGGGGTGCAGTATTTATCGTGTTCGCTCTTAATCCCTTTCGTTACTAATAAGCCGTGCCCACTTCAGCTGACTGCGTTGTACGCAAGGCTACTCTACTAAACTAGTAGTAGGCCGGCATCCGAGGGAGGCGGCAGAGTGTTTACGCGCGGAAGTGTATGCGGATATGTTATTGAGTTTTAAAATGTTTTTGGAACGTTTCCCATAGGCGTGAAGGCGTCCAAATCATATTCGGGTGATTTCAGTATCGTAACAGATATAAGTGTAGGTTGTTTGACGCCCGAGGGGCGCAGCGCGAGTGTGTGCCGCCGCGGACCAGTGCACCGAGCCGAGGCTCAATAATGCTCAAATTCCTGACTCACAAGCTGCGAACGCATTCGTTGAATGAGGAGAACGTTTCCGAGAAGGTGGGTGTCGGCGTTAGCCGGCTTTGAAACGAAGGTCACACTGCCACCAGAAAATGGCCGCCTTTGCTCGAGAACAAAGGAGCGGAACGATCGCCGGCTCCCCAAGCGTGCCGCTTGCACTGGGCCGGCACACGATTCATCTCGTTCGCTTCTTATACGATGCAACTACCTTTCTCTCTAAATTTTAAAGCCTAAAATGGTGTCGTTGGCAGCAAAAACGACCGTTGAAGTGGCGGTGTGTTATGGCCGACTGCGAAGATTGATCGCGTGTTTGAGGCAATGTTTGTTTGTTTTAGGTGGAGGAGCGAGACTCCGGCACCGAGTCGGACGACGAAGCGGAGCGCGCTGATTCCGGTAAGTGCAGGGTGCAGCCCTAACAGTTGAAAGCGCCCCGCTCAGTTATACGGATAGCCGGCCGGCGAGCGTTTCTCCTTTTCACCACAATAGCAATCCATTTACGTCGAGAAACGATTTTCTTGCACTCTGTAATATGCTACGTTTGATAGCTAGTGGCCATAACTTCAAATAAACAACGCGCCGCACAGCCAGCTGGTTGTTGCCTTGCGGCGATGCTAATCGGTGGTATTATTAGAATCCTATTAGCATACTGACCCACCCAGGTGTGGTGCTGGCATTGTTTGTTTTCCATGTTTCATATATTTACCTTTAACTCCTAACTTGAAGTAAACTGGTTACAAGCTATGGGCTCGCGCTTGCCGCCCGATGGACTGATATAATGAACCGATTAGGTTGTATCAGTGGCTCTTTTCTTTGTTAATCTTGTGGTGACCTTGACGTGCGACCTTGAACCTCCGTCGACCCTATCCGAGTAAGTAAGTACCAAGTATTCAAAGTTGCTACGGATACCGATGCGCCTAATAAGGTTAGAATTAAAATTATAACTATGTCATTGTGGCTACAGATCTCTGTAAACTACCTAAAGTCTGTCTTTTATCGGCCGATCAACGCTTTTCATAGTTCAGTTTGTGACGAGCGGTAAGAAATCTAGTGACAGCTTCTGGAACACTCACTCGATCCTTGGTGTTGTACGATCGAATAAATAGACTGTTCACGATCGCTTTGCTTGCGACTGAGTGAGAACGGTGCCGACACTCCATGCCGGAAATCAAAATTTCTCAAAGGAAAGGCCGGCGGTAGCTGCTCCGTCTGGACGTTCACAAGTCGAGTGGGCCCGACGGCATACCAGCAGTGGTCCTCAAACAGTGCGCTCCTGAATTACGTTCTGTGCTAACGCGTCCCTTCGCGCTTTCATACCGCAATAGGCGAGTTCCATCTTCGTGGAAGACTGCCCATGTACACCCAGTGCCCAAAAAGAGCGATAGATCAAATCCATCGAATTACAGGCCTTCACCTCCCTTCTTTCCAAGGTAATGGAGCGTGTGATCAACACAGCTCTTTAGATACCTAGAGGAACACGATTTGATTAGCGATCATCAATACGGTTTTCGCTACGGTCGCTCACCCGGTGACCTAGTGTAAGTAGCACACCGATGGGCTTCAGCCATTGAGAGTCAGTGTGTGGTATTGACAGTCAGTTTGGATATAGCGAAGGCGTTCGTTCGAGTCTGGCACCGCGGTCTTCTATCGAAGTTGGCATCTTATGAACTGCCCGAGGATTTGTACAAATGGATTGCCAGCTTTCTATGTGGCAGGTGCATAAAAACCTTAGTAGACGGTAGCTGCTCTGCTAACATGGACATAAGCGCTGGCGTCCCGCAAGGCTCCGTACTGTCCCCAACTCTGTTACTGTTATAATATATATAATAAACTTGTTACTGCATATCAATGGCATGCTGTCCATTAACGGCATTCATTGATATGCAGACGACAGTACCGCAGACTAATTTTACACGGGTCGTGCAAGCGTCCCTCGTTCCGTTGTGTAAGAAAGTCGCGAGCAACTTGTGTCTGAAATTTAAAGCACTCTAACCAAAGTTTCCAACTGAGGTCGGGATAATTTAGTCCAATTTAACCCCTCCAAGACACAAGTTTGTAGGTTCACCGCTAAGAAAACCCTATTCACTATGGACCCACAATTCCAGAACACATCCCTTACCATCTTGAAGAGTATTGGGATCCTTGATGCCGGCATGTCCAACGAGGTACAGTTCCGAAGTAATTTAGAAGACAAGGTTAGGATAGCATCCAAAAAGCTCGGTGTGCTGAATAGAGCGAAGCGGTACTTCACGCCGGGGAAAGACTGCTATTATATAAAACGCAAGTCCGGCCCCATGGAGTACTGTTGTCATCTCTGGGCAGGTGCACCTGGATGCCAGTTTGGACCCTTTGACTCGGTTCAAGGACGAGCTGTGAAAATTATCGGTGATCCCAAACTCACAAGCGGTATCGAAACTTTAAGGAGATATTTAACCTCCTTATATGTGTTCTACCGCTGGTACAATGGGTTGTGTTCCGAGGAGTTGTTTGATATGATGCCCACAGCCACTTCTTACCATCGCACCGCTCACCATCGGCAGAGAGTTCATTCTTATACATTAAAACCTCAATGGTCACGTACAGTGCTGTTTCGGAGGAATTTCCTCCAACGAACGCTCCGATTGTGGAATGAGCTCTCTGCTGAGGTTTTGCGAAGGACTACAGTATGGGGTTCTTCAAGAGGGGAGTAAATTAAATTTCTTAAGGGTCGGCAACGCGTGTGATACTCCCGATGTTTCAGGCGTCCATAGGCTGCGGTAATCGCTTACCTAATGGTATACACAGTAGTGTATACCATTGTATATTAATACATAATAAGAGTAGTAACTCTTATTATGTATTAATATACATAATAATTAATTCCCAAAGGGTTTGACTACTGGAATTCGTATTACCAATCTTCGCCAGTGAAACTTAATTCCTAAAAAAATTAATCACGTTGACAATTATGTCAACATAATTAATTTTTGGTATGGTATACGCTTACGCTTGGTATGGTATAGATGCGAGTTCCTAGCACAAAAAAATGTTCCTAGTATAAAGAAATGGGAATGCCCATTTATGGCACTGCAATATACAAAAACTTGGTTTTAATAAGAAAAACACGGTATTTTTTTATTTAATTTAATATTCGTTTACTCTAAAAAAAGTTGGGAATACTATATCACAAATAAAGAGTAACGCAATAAGATGATTGACTTCTAGTTAGTAATAGAACCTTTGTCAAATTACAATAACAACGTAACGATTACAATCGATTCTCATTGATTTTTAATCGGTATCACGGAAGATGTTATTCATACTATGTTCTAACATTTGACAGATATAAGCGTCGCTTAACCTTAACCTGAAGTTCGACTCGCATGCTGATTATCGAATACTCTGCAATCACCTCCGCAACACTTGTTACATAACTGAACATAGGTACTTAGTTGAATTTAATTGAATATTAAGTTATTTGGCAATTCTATATTTTGTAAAAAATAAAAAAATTAACTTATAAACCCCATTAATTGGTTATGGTTTTTTTTAAACCATAACCAATTAATTATTGACATTGCATATTGACCTGCCAATGCAATTTTGTGTTCCTTCAGGGCCAAAATTTATATGGAAAATGGGTATTCCCTTTTTAGCTAACCGTGTGTGACTGAGATAGCTGGCGTGCCAGTAACCAGTGCTGATCAATGCGTGTTTTAACTGAACGGTATCATCAATAACTTTATCATTATTATCATCACCGTCGATGAACGGAATCAAATACGGAAAAGAAATGGAAGCGTGCTGGACCTCGTAACGGTCTTTGTCTTCTTCGCTGATTCTTTCTTCACCGATACTCCGAAAATTGATAACAATGAACAAAAGCTTCGACTTTTTTGATGTATTGCTTGTGGTAGACCGATACAGAATGAACTCAACGGGTAGGTATAGTGAGCGCCAACAATTAAGAAACATAATATTTTTGTTATCAATTAGAAGTGTTAACTGCGACTCCTGGCAGGTCCCTTCTAAGGGCCGCCGCCCACGCCGGCCGCGCCAGACCTCTCCAGTGAAGTAGCGCGCTTGCCTGCGCGTCTTTCTTGTAACTCCGTCCTACGCGTATCTGCGTATCTGATTCGTTGCAATAATTTCACTAAAGATTAAATTGTTTTATACAAGTAGGGTTTTCATATTTTGTTTTGTTATATAGTTGTCCAGAGATGTTAAAAAAAATTATGAATTTATATGATAAATTGTATCATAATCTAAATGTGAATGAAGTCGTTTTTAGTGTTTAGCGGTGTAGGTAATAGTGATAGGTGTTATCTATATAAACACGTCCAGGTCAACATATCTAGGAGTATGTGCACCTACGCGTTGACAAGTCGTGAACGATATCTGACATATACATATATGATTATAAGATACGTCTCCAAGTCATTATAGTTTATTAATAACTTCCATACAAAACTTACAATTCTGTTTTATCAGTTTTGAAATTAGTTTACTAAAATTACAAGGAAAAGGTAAAACATACTATTTATAAGACGTTCAACAAATATTTAAAATAAAATATCATAGTAGCAAATCGCTGCCATTTTGGAATGCAAAATAAAACCTCTGAAAGGAGTGGTTTACGTTTACAAGAAATGAATGCTGCGAATGAATATTCGCATATATTATATATTTTATTTATATTATATATTTTATTTATATTATATATTTTATCAATAGAATTATTACCGGTGCTTCCTGTTCAGAGATTGCTAAGTCCCTCTGGTGTCTGCGGGGAGAGGACCACTCCATCTGGTGCTGCTCCTTATTAAACTTGTGATTTCTTTGAAAGGCCTGGAAAGTTGCAAGCGTAATGTTTGCAATATCAAGGATAGACCTCTCTACATTTAATATCAGTCAGCCGCTTGTCTTGAAAGCTAATTTATGTATAGTTAATTATTTTCGTTTATTCGATGATAAAGGCAACGTCCGTTTCATTTTTGAACAATAGAATGGACACGATACTACTAC
This sequence comes from Thaumetopoea pityocampa, assembly GCA_017165845.1. Classification (NCBI taxonomy): domain Eukaryota; kingdom Metazoa; phylum Arthropoda; class Insecta; order Lepidoptera; family Notodontidae; genus Thaumetopoea; species Thaumetopoea pityocampa. The sequence continues at coordinate 34,745 of WUAW01010925.1, forward strand.
CGCTGGTATTTCAGAGAACACCGTTCAGGCCGCCGCATTTGCGTGATGTAAGGAAAATATCAAAGGTACTATTCACGCGTCAGTTACCTATAATTATAATCATGTGTCCATTTATTTATTCATCTCACAAAATTGATATCGTTCGGACTGTCTCAGGAGGTGGTATCACCAGAGACTCATTTCTAAACAACTTGTCAACAATTAGGTTCAACAATTATTTAGATCTGCTTTAACGGTTCATAGATATTTGCCCCGAGTCGATTTAAATGTGCAGAATGATTCTCATAACGAGCCTGCCCCTCTAGCCAAGTTGACATTCGACAATCGTTATCGCTAATGGAAAGGAAAAAAATGTATTGGAATGACACTTCTCTTCGATAAGTCACGTATGACTTGGCGATTAGAAGTGTCATTCCAATAATTTTTTTCGTTTCTATTAGCGATAACGATTGTCGAATGTCAACTTGGCTAGGGGGGCTGATTGATGATCGTTCTAAAGGAATTTCAGCGGCCGGTATTACATAAAGATGTCTACTATTGCACCAAAAGGACTGAAAGTCATACATAAAATTGGGACGTATATTCTCAAGGTCAGCCGCGTCTGACATAATTACTTCAAAATCAGATTCATGATAAACGGGGAAATTGTAGAAAAGTGAAAAGAAGGAAGAAAAGATTGATGACAGTTGCTATGTAACAAATAATATATTGAGCTAAAAGTAGCTCAGCATATTATTTGTTACTAGCCTTTGCCCGCGACTCCGCCCGCGTGAATGTCGGTTTTCCGCTACATGGGAGATCCCGAAACAATAATTGATTTATATAGAGCCTTAGAACCAGTTTTGATTGAACTTTCGTGCCTTAATGAGGGCTACTAAAACTGAGATCAAGCTGTATTTTTAATCTTACTAAACCTATTTTGATGAAACATACCGCAGTATTTAAGTCTGAATATAGTACCCTTAACACTCTAACAGTTTGACTATAATCTACCCGCTGGTCTTTACGTGAAACTAGAACAAACAATCGTCGGCGAATTTGGTTTCAAAAGCCTTTAATTAGTCGATCTGAGTAGTATTTTTTTTAAATATCTTTGATTGATAAAATTTGAAATATAACAATTTTTAATAATTATTTGTTACAAAGCAACTGTCGTCAATCGGTATTTCATAATTTAAAGTTTAATGTAGTAATTATTTATATGGAACGTTTTATTATTTTATAACAAACACCATTACAGTTTGCACCAATGCGATATTATACTTAAAATTTACAGAGAAAATAAACGATTACAAGTTAATACATAATTACATATTTACATAGTATCCTCTTCTACCTTCTTCTGAGCCATCTCTGTGAACCCCGAAAAGAGAAAGAAAGAACATGTCTGTATCCGTTGATGAGGCACAGGGGGCGCACCTGAGGATGTTAGTTCGGCCGTCGGTACGTGTTCACCTTGGATAGCCCCAGTGGTTTCTTGCGATACATGTGTCTTAGCGGTCTTCGAAGGCGTGTTCCGCCCGAGCCACGCACTGAGCCAGTGTGACTTGTCACGCGTGGGAGCACAATATTTTACTGTATAAATACAATATTACTTGGATCGCTTCTTGTTTGATTATAAATAGTTATTAATTTTCAAAGAAATAATGTTTTAGACTTCAAGATGTCTACAGGTGCTATGTACAGGTGCTAAGCCACGGTCGGTCGTAGTTGTTGATGCCTGGCAAAAGAATGTCCACCCTGTACTGTTGTGTTATACATTGTTAAGTTAGCGGCTAACAAGCGCTGTACTCAATGGAGAAAGAAAATTTCGTGAGAAAACCTGCTTACTCGCATGGGTGTGTGAAGTGTATCAACACGCACCAGGCCAGCGTGGTAAGTTACGGCCTAACCCCCCCTCCTGATGAAGAAAGGTCGGTGCCCCTGTCGTGGGGACGGCTATGGACTGAGGATGGTCTTTTGCGACTATCTGAATAGTCGTAATTAATATTTTATCTGATCAGAAGTATACCTTGATAGTACTGATAGTCGGATGTAGCCGCGGCGAAAACAAATATCTTGAACCTTTTGTATCGGATAAATGTACAGTTGTGGCGAGATAGCACGCGGAGTCGCGAGTTGCGGGTGGTTATTAACCGCGGGCTACTTGTACGGCGGTAATAGTAGAGTCGCGGTCACTAATGAGCGGCCGCGACACGAGCGAGCCCAGCGTCACGCGGTCTGCGCGGGCGCGCCGTCACGCAGGACGACCTCGGGCCGTCGTCGGCAGCGCGCGGCGCGCGACACACCGGACCACAGTGGGTTGAGTGTTATGACAGATTGGTCGAACGCAATTATACAATTACATACATGTATGTATCACACTTTTTCCCCCTGGCTCTGCGATGGAGAATCAAATCCCGGTCCCCGCGTGATCGGCGGGGATATTGACCACTACCGAAGAATTGGGGTAGGCAGAGACCACTTCTGACACAAAATTACATCTTTTTTTATTTGACCCATTCTCAATGCACCGCTCGATGTACAACCCCAAGAGAGTACAATATATTTCAGTCCTCTATCAGCCACCCGCCCAGTGCCGTGATCGCTTGTCACGATAGGTCTTCGGAGCGCTGGGAATTGCACGAATTTGCAGTAAAGATCCTTCGCTACCGTAATTTCCTTCAAATGAGTTCTCTTTTATGTGTTTCTCGAGTGACCCTGTCTCGAAGACATCGAAATACAAAAATGTCGATACTCTGAAGGAGGCACACATGCTCCCCGGCTCCGCGTTGTCCTTTCTTAAAACGCTAACGGCATGAACCGCGCCGGCCTGAGTTTAAATTCAGCGTCACTTAAAACATCACTATGCATTTATTCTCTCAATAATAATGTATTCCAACGGTGAATGGAAAGATGTTGTCGCCACTTCAGTGTTTCTAGCTTTATTTTTTTTTAAACCTACGATGCTTAACGGGTAAAATCTCACGCGTCACCGTACTCCGCGCCGTGCTGCACTTGCTACTCGTGCAGTGGCGGGTCTCGGGCGACGTCAGTGCCACGGTCGGCGTAACTCGGTGTAACTGAAGCCGCCTGGCGCCGACGTCACGCCGTCTGCAGCCGGCGCACCGCCTGCGCCACCCACGCGATAACCAAGGCTTGTTGTACTGATATCAAACGGAGGCAACTTCACGACGCTCATGTCTCCGTTGTGATAATGTGAACGTAACGTTGTAATGTGGCGCGGGCATGGCAATGACGTCGCAACCCTCTCAGCCCTTAACCTCTTTGGGGACGATTTTTTGTAGCGAGGAAAAATGACTTAATTAAATGATCGAAAATAACCATCACCGGAGCAGCTAAACCAAAAGAAATTTTATTTCTCTGATTGAGGGATTCTGTAGTGAATAAATTGTTATCAAATTTATGTTCTGTTTATTACAGTAACTATAATTATAAAAAACTAAACGTCCACATATGTGGCCGAGGGCGTGAGGAGGTTAAATGCTGTGAGCATCAGTTGATAGATGCCCCAGGATAATGAGCAGCAGCGTTAACCAACATCTCCAAGACGCTGGCCAATCGTGCAGATGACAGTGGATCTCTCCCTTTTAGTGGATCTCCCACGCCATGATTAGTAAGGGGCAAATAATTAAGTTATTTTCATAGGAATATGGTTCAATATAGTTTTTATTAATCTACTCGATGCACCACGCATTGTCGGATGTGGGTTTCCAAGAAAGGGGTATAAGTAGTAGAAAAATAGTTGTTTTTTGAATTACGGGGCACTGCCACTCCTCATTACCATGCCGCATCCTGCGCTCGCTTCTCGCGATCCTCAAGGGGAGAGATATAGAGTGGGCTTCAATGTGTCCCTCCGACCAGAGCGCGGCGCTACACAGCAGATGTCAGCGATTCTGTCACTACGGGATATCTAACTTGGCATTCATCCCACTGCATGACGGCATGCTATCTACAGGCCACAGACTTCCCCAGATCAGGAGGGGGGTTAGTACCTAGTTTACCACGCTGGCCTAGTGTGGGTTGGTAGACTACAATCGTGCTGATGTTGTTGTAACAGAACTTAACTAAATTTAGTCCCTCCCTATCTTTTTCTAATGTCAAACGCCAAAACGAGAGCAAACATTTATAGCGAGTACCATCATGCGTTTCTGTCAAACGGTTCAAAAAATGTTGCGTTTTTACGTATCTTCAGTCCGTGTGTTCCGAGATCGCGTCTAAATCTTTTAATTTTGACGTTTCTAAACGAAACTGACAACACTAAAATTGTAGCTATCTCGTTTTGGCGTTTCACATTAGAAAAATGATAGGGAGGGACTAAATTTAATTAAGTTCTGTTACAACAGAATCAGCACCTATATATACCGTACATGAATTAGAAATAGCTCAGTGTTACGGGACGGGGATCGAACCTACGAACTTTCGATCGCAAGCCGTGTCTGGCACCAGTATACAGTGTGTGTGCTACCTGCTTATGTATCTCTAATTTGGTTAATATCGTTAAGTACCACCTGTGCGTCATAATGTCTGTCATATTCAGTTATAATTACATAGGGAACACCTGGACGACACCGCATCGACCAGATCACATAGCCCGCAGTGCATGCACATAGGCTGGTCATATTACAAATACGCGACGTGAGAACATATATAATTATCAAATACTAGCTTTTGCCCGCGGCTCCGCCCGTGTTAATGTCGGTTTTCCGCTACACGAGAAATCACGAAACCATCATAGATTTATATAAAAAGCCTTAGAACCATTTTTACTTGAGCGTATCTTAACGGCGTCTACTAAAACAGGTATCAAGCTGCATCTTCAATTCTACTGCACCGATTTTGATGAAACATGCCGCAGTGTTTAAATCGGAATAGTTACCTTTAAGACTGTAATAGATTACCCAAAATCTACCCGCTGGTTTTTGTGTGAAGCAGCTTGATAAACGTACCCGCAGTAGGCCCGTCCAGTCTTCCCGCAAACACCCCCAGTACGCTGTTATGGTCATCCCTCACCCTGTGTAGTACAGGCACCAGTCTATTTCGCGTTATTGTAAAAGTATACATCAGTATGTGCATCCGCGGGAAGCCCCAACAGCGTCCTGAAGGCATTGTTGTCTTGAACTATGTCCGTGGGAATATCGGATTTATTACATTTGAATTGGATTTTTAACACGAATCACGTGATTGGGCCGACGATATCACGACCCGCGCGCCCCACGTCAGGCGCGCACTCGCACGCTGCGCCTTTCTGACACTTACCGTCGCCTAATATCACGACCCGCGCGCCCCACGTCAGGCGCGCACTCGCACGCTGCGCCTTTCTGACACTTACCGTCGCCTAATATCACGACCCGCGCGCCCCACGTCAGGCGCGCACTCGCACGCTGCGCCTTTCTGACACTTATCGTCGCCTAATATCACGATCCGCGCGCCCCACTTCAGGCGCGCACTCGCACGTCGCGCCTTTGTGACACTTACCGTCGCCTAATATCACGATCCGCGCGCCCCACGTCAGGCGCGCACTCGCACGCTGCGCCTTTGTGACACCATCGCCTAATCTTGTATGTTTATAGTTCCCGATATGACTGATAACTGAGCTACGATAATCGCCGGCGGTTGTTTCTGAAAATTTTCAACTCTATTCGCTTGTATTAAAATCTGAATTTGCCTTTTTTTTAGATATTAGTTATTGCATTTTTACATAAAGCTTTGAAATCTAGGGTTGCTATTTATAATGACTGATATAACATAGGTCGTAAGATGTACGCGCGTATTTATCATCGGAACCTTCTAAGTACGAATGTGAATACGGTTTTAGTTTCAGTCTGTTGACGTATAATTCATAGTAATTGCTTAACTTCTTGTTTAATTGAGCTCGAGATAGATGTGATCCCGGTGACCTGCTCTTTTATCTACGTGTTCTGTTACTTGGACCTCTGGAGTTAAGTTAACAGTTAACAGTAAAAAAAGCACTGAAATAAAGCTCTACATACATACAGTCACACCTTTACCCTGGCTCTCCAGCGGGGAACCGAACCCCGATCTCTCACGTGATAGGCGCGCATACCGACCACTATACTACCGAAGAATTGAGGAATGCAAAGACCACCTTTTTCCACTTGATACGCTTGTTTAATTTAGCAAAGTGGCTATTCGTAGCCCACTTTTCGCCTTCACGGAAGCGAGACGCGTCGGGTGGCAGGATCACGACGCCGCCATTTTATAAGTTTCAAAAGTGTTAAGTGTAGGCTGCGGATATCCATTTTGCTATATTGGACGATCGTAGCAGGTGGAAAGAAGTGATCTCTGCTTACCCCAATGGGAAAGAAGCGTGACTGTATGTATGTAGTATATGCTGTGGTCTCTGCCTACCCTTGTGGGATGTTGGCGTGAGTGTATGTATGTATAAGTGTTTTAAATTCCTCATTGCGTTCCCACGGCTTAGTGGAAAGGAAAGGAAATAGGGTGAGATAGGAAAAGTGTATTGAGCAAGGAGTATGGAATTTGGGAAAAGGATTATAGGATATAGGATACTACTATCTCAGAAGGCGTAAGAAGATACAGTAGTAGCTCGGGGGGCCGGGGTCGCTTACCCGTATACTTAAGTCTATTGCCGGACAAGCTAAAATACTAAGTACTTCCTGACCTTAAAGCCTACTTTTTAAAGCTCTAGGTCCCTATAATAAGGTATCTAACCAAGGTGTTGCGCCGCCCAGGCCCGGTAGTGCGCGCGCGCGGGCGCGCCGCTCAGTGCACGAGTGTTACCCAGCCGAGGAGTCGGCGCGCGTGTTGTTGTGGTGTTAATTCGCTATCGTTAACGTTCGTCGCGCACAGATAACCCGGCGACATGTTGTCTGTTTATCGTTGTACGCCGTATCGAAAACAGCCGGAACGTTCGGCACCCGACGCCACTGCCAAACGAAACCGCTCCCTATCCCCACAACGTAGAGTTCGCGTAATACCACGGAATTGGTCACTATAAGACTATTGGGAATAACTGATTGAAACTGTTGGAGTTTCATCCGTTTATGAATTTTATAGGTATGATCATATATGATAATATTATGAGACAGCGTTTGATTGGTTCAGTACGATTTGGATCCGATTTGTCTAAACATTCCAATATCCACGAGGGAGTGAGCTGTGCCCAAAACATAATTATATCTATACTATTATAGAATTGTTAAATGTCAAATTTTCAATAATCAAAGATATTTAAAAACAAACTACTCAGATCGACTAATTAAGGGCTTCTGAAACTAAATCCGTTGATGTTTGTTTGTTTGTTCGGGCTTAACGCAAAAACCAGCAGGTAGATTTTGGTTAAACTATAAAAAATTATTCAGACTTAAATACTGCGGCATGTTTTATCAAAATCGATCCATTAGAATTGAAAATACAGCTTGATCCCTGTTTTAGTAGCCGCCATTAAGGTACGTGAAGTCAAATAAAAGTGGTTTGTAGACTTTTATATAAATCTATGATTGTGTCGGGATTTCCCATGTAGCGAATAACCACGCGGGCGGAGCCGCGGCCAAAAGCTGGTATTTTAATAAAAATGGGTTTCAATCAACTACAGATGAACTAAATTTAGTAACGGTAATACCGTTACTAAATTTGCTATACTCTTGATATTATGAAATGTGTACATTATTTTCTAAGCTTCCGATACAAACGGGCCGCAAATGTTGTCGCAAGTTCCTCTGCTGGTGTTCACTACGCGATGACACTACGGATGGTCTATCGATTGATCTGCAGGGGCTATTAAAATATAGCGATCTGTTGGCTTTTCACTAACTTCCACAATACGTGACTAGTTTGCGAGACAGTAGTTAATACCTGCGTCACTTATTTGGTCACGGAGGGACCTGTGGACGCACTAGCCTGTGACTGGGAAAACAAAACAGTTAAACGACTTCGATGGCATTTCGAGGCCTCTGGGGTCCCACAACTCATATTCCAAGTGCCCTTATGCAAAAAAAACAGACATTTCGCATAGCGTACGATGGCTGCACCTTAAACTACCGTCACGAATGAACATAATCAGTTCGTTGGTGCATCAACGCGCCAAAGGCCGTTAAATAAATGTTTGTCCTTGACTGTTATCACCTGTCGGACGACGCTTAGCCTTCGTCTGTGGCGCGCGCGCAGCGGACCTGCATTTAATGCCAGCCCACCTCGCACAGACGCACCCTCACCACCACATCCGCACACTCGTGCGCAGAGACAATCGTTTCTTTTTTTTTAGATACATACATACAGTCACACCTTCCCTGACTCTCCAGGGGGGACTCGAACCCCGCTCTCCTGCGTTACAGGCAGGTATACTGACTACCGGAAATTATGATAGGCAAAGACCACTTCTTTCCACTTGCTACAAGCAAAGTGGCTATCCGTAACCCACTTTTCGCACCCGTGGGAAACGAGACGTCTCGGGTGGCGAACTACGACGCCGCCTGTTTATAAGGTTCAAAACTGTTAAAGTTCCTCATTGCGTCCCCACGAAAAGCAAGGGTAAACAGGTCCACCCAAACAGCTCCTCATGCTTGGACAAGGCTAGCCATCGTCTTGGGTCTTGCCATGCAGCCATCCGCACGACATCCACTGGCTTAGTGGACAGGAAAGAGGCTGCAGTAGGAAAGGTGTATTAAGGAATATGACATTTGGGAAAATGACAATAGGATATAGGATACTCCTATCTCGGAAGGCGTAGGAAGAAACAGCAGTAGCTCGGGAACCGAGGTCTCTTACCCGTAAATAATCTAAGCACGTGGGCGAATCGAGATTGCGTACATTGGCATCGATGGACGTCAATAACATAGGTATACTCGTAACTTTAAAAAAACATAAAAAAAATTAGAGTGAAACAATTATCATAATTCCATTAATACAACGAGGAAGAGTGTTCTGACCGGTCTACTGGACCAGTAAGATTCGTCTACAACCTCTGAATCCCACAGAGACACGGTACGAGTCATTGTCGTGTATAAAACATATCTCCAAAAGTGGATAAATTAATCGATGCGCATTTCTCCGCACCAAGCTCGCGCTCCTCCACGAGATGGTCGCCGCGTGAACGCTGACCAGGGCTGCCCCGATATTATTTTGTTCATAAAATAACCATAAATAAACAATACATTTAATGTCCCATTACTGGATACGCGCTCTGTGAAAAATGATAACACTCACCAAGACAAATCAACCTGAAATAGAATATTACAGAGGAGACATTCGCCTCGATTAACACTAACACTAGATATCGGGTCAGCATGCTAAGATTGACCCGACAAATTACGTCACAATTTAGACGTGTGATCTTATTTCAAATTAGTTTGAAAGTGACTGAATTAACATGCGGACGTTGCGTGTCTCCCGATACCTCAGGTGCGTTCGTAAGTGGTAGAGATTATCACCGATACAGCAAAGTGTTGGGCAGAACGTTATGCATTCGTTAAAATATTACAAATTATTATTTTGCATCACATTTAAATTATTATATTATTGTTAAATTGAAGAATTCACTGAATCCATTTAAATATAAAGAACTTAATCTAAATCTACGGTAACGGTTACCGTAGATTTAGATTAACTATAATAACATAGTCATATAATTATGACAGAAAAAGTACCATGTATGAAGAAATTTGAGTGAAGTTTTTAGCAGCAACTTTGTATACTTTTTTTTTGTTTGTGTATTTTGTACTTAATGTTATTGTTGATAGAAGTAAATTAGACACACGTATTTACTGTAGTGAACATCTGAATAACCAGTCCTGAGTAGGTATTTGGTGTAGGCAAAGGTCTACACCAAATACCTACTTCAAGACTGGTCTTTTTTTGGTTGCTGAGATCACACCTTCAAAAAAATGATATTAATAAGCAAAATTTTGCAGAGCATAGCCATTGAGCCAGAGACTGAGGATCAAGTACAGGAGCGCTTAAACGTTACACTTCAGGCAGTCTCTGACTGGAGTGATGCCAACCTTGTGAGCTTTAACGCCGTCAAAACTCACGCGTGTCTTTTCTCCGCAAAAAATTGTTCGTTGAACTTGGCTCCTACTTATCGGGGTGTATTCTCTGAATACAGCAGCCGCCTTCAGTTGCTAGGCATGGAGATTTCACCGGACCTCAAGTTTGAGCGGTTCATTGAGTCCTCAGCCGAATTAGTTGTCAAAAAACTGGGAGTCCTAGCTAAAGTCCGACGGTAGTCACACCAAGTCAGCTGCTCATGCTCTATAAAGCGAAAGTTCGGTCGTGTGTGGAGTGCTGCTGCCACATATGGGCTGGAGCTGGAAATGCCACCCAGCCGCACTGAACTCTTATTGAGTGGCGTGCAAAGGGGTTATTGGTGACCCTTCTCTGGTTGAGAATAATCTACAATGTCCTGAGCACTGGCGCAGGGTAGTCAGCAATAAAAATAAAATAAAATAAATCATTCGTTAAGCAGCTGAATTTGAGGAGCTGAATGATGAGTCTTCTATTTTAACATGTCATATAACTGCTATATTGATGTTTCTGTTTGTTTCATCATCATCATATCAGCCTACAGACGTCCACTGCTGGACATAGACCTCCTCTAATGATCGCCACACCGAGCGGCTATGAGCCGCCTGCATTCACAGATTGCCCGCGACCTTCACCAGGTCATCGGTCCGCTTAGTCGGGGGTCCACCCGCATTACGCTTTCCGGTTCGGGGTCACCATTCCAGCACTTTGAGGCGCCAACGACCATCGGTTCTGCAAGTTATGTGCCCCGCCCACTGACACTTCAGTTTTGCAATTCTTTGAGTTACGTCGGCGACTTTAGTTCTCTTACGGATTATCTCATTACGTATCCTATCTCGCAGGGAAACTCCGAGTATAGCTCTCTCCATTGCTCGCTGCGTGACCTTGAGCTTTCTTATGAGGCCCACAGTCAATGGCCATGTTTCAGATCCATAGCTCATCACTGGCAATACGCACTGATTGAATACCTTGGTCTTAAGGCACTGCGGTATTTATTGTGTATGTTTATTGATAACAAAATCAGTGATCATAATAAGTGTAATGAATCTGAAACCAGATATTTATCTTGCCTTGAACATATATGTGTTCTGTTCGTTTTCACAAAACCAACCCTACAGCTCTTGAATCGCATTTCACTCAATCGATTGACGATCGCACTGTGAATGGGCCCCCTGCGCGTGCGCATTTCCCAACATGGCCGCAACGTGTCGGCGATGAGCGCGGCAAAAAACCAACTCTGCACCGGCACACACCGGCACACATCAGCACACACCAGTACCCACCGGCGTACACCGGCACGCCCCAGCTCCCCGCGGCCGGTGAAAAACCAGCACTTAACAGTAACTCGCGCGTCGCCTGGAAAAATGATCGCCGCCATAACTCGCTCTGCCGGTGGAAAACGTCGACGCTAATGCGTTTACTTTTTGCTCAATGGAAATTCTTTGTTGATGTATATTTTTTACACTTTACGAGGCATTAAGAGATATAACATTACGAGCATGTATTCAAATGGGCAGGCTGGGACATTTGGTTTTCGTTATGATTCTAAAATGTGGAGTTTTATTAAAACAAAACAGCGTTTGTCAGTCTGTGTCAGGCGCAGCACTGAACCGATTGCGTGGTAACGTGAGTCCAAGGACGAACATACTGTAAAATATCACCATATTTTTATAAATTATTATTATGGAAAATGGGTTTTGTATTAAACTCAAAACGATAACGTATTAGGTTGCGATTAGACTAATTTAAAATGCATCAAAGGTATCAATGTCCTGACCACGTGATAGTGGAGTGTTTGAAACCCATTTAATTGGTGGCATTGGGGCGCAACGGTAACGCACGATACGCCTGATATCTTCGCCCACACCTGGTGTTACAGTCGTTCTCCTGTTGCCAGTAGCTAAAGGGTTGGTTAGTTATGATGATAAAGGTTCTCCATCTCCTTGTCCCTTTTAGTGAAGATGTATGCCTTATGTATACCTTAATTCGAAGTAAACACGTCTGTTGCGAACCTACTGAGGCGTGATTCGCATTGCAATGCAAATTTATGTTGTTCCCATCTGAGCAGTCCTGTCATACACCTGTTACATAATACACGTGATATAATTAAGTATGACATTAGACGATTGTACGGTATTAGACACCTGGATACTAAATGAAGTAATATATTGAAACCATATTCTCGCAGAGAAAATCTTATAGCGGACTAGAGCACACGCCGAAGGTGAGCGGTCCGTTTGGCTGTATTATAAAGGCCTGGGTAAGGAGGCCTAGGCGGACTGCACTTCCACTTCAGAATTGGCCCCGAGTGAAATCGACCACCACTCGAACCCGCTCCGCAGCCTCTTTCCGAGACATAACGCCATCGTAAAAGAAGACTACGGTTACCCACGCCGCATCTCACATTATGCTGGGCGAAGACCTAGTCCTTGCCGCACCGGTAACAAATCGTCGTTATCTCGCGTCCAGTCTTAGATAATCGCTATAACAACCGTGCCCTGTGATTATCTGACTACGCTTACAGGTGATACGCCTACTCCTTCGCTCCAGCTACACTTCAAAGGACGCCAACGAAACGAGGATGCAATTGAGCGCACATCTCTCTTCGAGCGCGCATCTTCGCTCCTGTCGTCTCACTTCAAATGCAGAGACGTCTTTACTGATCTGACGGATGACGCGGATCCTGTCACAGACCCTCGCGACCATGTCCGCTCAAATATTAAGATCGACAGGTGTACCCCTGTGTATTGCCACCTCGTATGACGTCGTGCGGTATTCTCGTGCGATCTTAAGAGCCACTGCGCTGCAAGCTGAGAACTTTGTTCACCGCCGCACACCTCCCTTCAGTGTGATGCACTGCCTAGCTCGATATACCGGTTCCCGACTATGGTCTGCACATAAAGGTAACGCAGTAACGTTGTAGCCCCCAAGATGCGGGAGTTTACAGACTCGAGGCTGAGAATGTTGAAGATCAATCAAAGGCATTAAATTAAATCTATAGGCGGGCACAGCTCACAAAGGTGTGCGCAGTAATCCAGAAGACCATTAGAGAGTATTACGGACAGGGACCACAGCACCGTCTGTGATTACAGTTTGTAATCGCCTGTGATTAGGTCGCGGAGGCTCCAGGGTCTGAGGTCGACACAATGGCGCCGGTTACTAGTTTCAACAAACAATGCGTGACCCAACCGGCGAGCTGATGTTTTGCTCCATTGTAACCAGTTAATGTATTACAAAATATTTATAAAGACTTGTTTACTTAGTCTGTTTAGTTGTTTAGGTGTTTGGGCTGACAGTTCGGAACATTACACATATAACGGGTTCAACAATTGGTATTTTGATCATATTGGGAAAACATGGCGTATTATTGGAAATTATAATATTTACAACGTATGGTCCGTTATAGACTCATATCATTTGCAATATTTTAAACATGTACTCGCGCGCACGCGCGCTCGCGCGACTTTGTGTGTGCGTGTGCGTGTGCGTATATGTGCGTGTATATGTATGCCTTTTAAACCAATTAAAATTATAGCTTTTTAAACTAGGATTGAGGAGGCACAAGAAGTGGTCATTGTCAACGTACTAATACTTATTCTGTCGTATCGCTTCATCAAATACCATTATCGGTAGGTATTTGAGTCACAGAGACGGTTAAAAATTATTTATTTGCTTGTAGCGTCGTGAGTTATCGTAAAAATCTGGTACCTGCTCACTGCACGTCGTTAATCCTTATTTGGCAAGCACAAACGATGTCGACGTGCGAGCGTTACGAGCCGAGCCGCGTGGCGAGCGGGCGCGGCCGCGGCGCCCCGGCTTGACTTAGCTTTTTGTCTGCGCGACTGTGTCCAGGCGCGACTGTGTCCAGTACGTAGGTTTATAGTAATTGACAACGCAACTTCAGATACTGCTGTACAAACAATTTAAAATTTGTAAGATTATTCTTCCTAATTATTATTTTAGGAAAAAATAAAATGCTGTAGCCCTTTCCTCAAATTCCATATTCCTTGCTCAATACACCCTTCTTACCTCACCCTCTTTGCTCTCCACTAAGCCAGTGGCTGCCGCGCCGCTGGCTGCACCACCACTTTGCTTGTATCAAATCGAACAGCGGTCTCTGCTTATCCCAGTTCTTCGCTAATATTGTGGTCAGTATTCCAGCTTGTCACGCGGGAGACTGGGGTTCGATTCCTCGCTGAAAAGCCAGGGAAAAAGCCGTGGCTGTAGTATGTATGTACGACTATGTAAAAAATAAAACCCGTATACATTTGTCGGAGTCGAATACAGACAGAGTCGAAGACATTACAGAAGTAAAGTTAGAAGTTTTAGAATATACGTACTACAAATGTGCAGGGAACCCTCTCGCATGAATATTACACATCTGGAATACAAAATGATACAGCTCCGGGTTTGGAGCGTTCACTTATCGTGTCAATCGATATGTTGTCACGCATGCCAAGTCACCAACGAAACGTGACAGATGATCCTGTACAGGCCCGAAGCTGGACCATTACATATTAATTTCTCTTTTTAAAAGTTGATGTGTAATATTTACGGCTGGGTACTGTATACTGCCCATCTACTATCTTGCCCATCTGAAGCGCGGCAGCCTACTGACGAGGTATCTGTTCAACGGTCAGTAATACGGTCAGATGGTGATGATTTTGCTTGTAATATGTTCTATATCAGTGATGCCCATAGTGGTCTATATCGACCCCCAGGGGTCGACGATGACGTGCAAGGGGTCCACGCCAAATGTCAAAAACTCAATTTGAAGTAAATAAATTTGTAAAAATTTCATATTAACTACGCTTTTGGGGTCTACCCAAAAGTAAAAAACATTACAAGTGGTCTATAAGACAACAGACTGAGGACCTCTGTTCTATATTATTGTTGACTCTAACATAAATATATTAAAATGAAAACAAAAATCTAATAAAACCGCCTCTGACTGACAGATGACGCACAGTGGGTCTAGATCAGCGGCTCCTAACCTTTTCAATCTTATTACTCCTATAACCTATTAGGAAAACCCTTATAGACCTGCCCTCCTTCAAACGTTATTAGAGAAAATAAAAGAAATTTAAAAATTGCATCTCACAATTCGGTTAAGAACTGTCATTTGATTTAAGTAATGATTATAAAATATATTTACCATTACAGTTTATTTATTATCTGTTACCTGTATTGTTTACAAAGTAGCTCTTACCCACAATATAAAATCTGGTTGCGTCAAACTTGACTGAAACATCAAACAAACATGTATCATTTAGCATAAAATGAGCATTTCATGTCCTCAGAAGCAAATACATAATTCGAATAATAAGATGCGTGTGCGCAGCGCTCGGCCCATCCGTATGAGATTATAAGCCGCGCGGCCAATGGGCGAGCCCGCGCCCCCCGCCCGCGCACCGCCGCCAGTCAGCTGGCTCCGTAATCGACGCATAATCAAAACTTATACGAGTGATAACCATATTGCGTGGTGACCGTGCGACGGAGACGGTGAGACAGACCTACCTATTTCTTACTCATTTAACCCGAGCCTTAGAATTCTGCTCTTGATTGTCTCGGAATCACTTACTAACATGGGAATGTTAGCCGCGATGTACAGACGCAAATCTTGTTGTAATCGTTATGTTTTTCCTTTCTTTGGAACATTAAAATTTAAGGAATTTGTGTCTTTACGAGCAGGGATAGTGGCAGCTTCACAGTCCAATTACAGCCCAATTTTATCGCAGAGCGCCACAATTCCAAGTGGTTTTTACCTTTAGTTAATCTCCTCTAACACTGCGTGCACATGATAGAAGCTTTCACGTAATAAATAAACGATTGTTTTGTTTTTTGTTAGTTCATTATGTCGTTATTATAGTTCGGTTCAGTATTCGTGGTTAGTTTTTGCGCCTTTGGTTTGATCTGATCTATGGCCTCCGCCTTCGATGCTATACAAGATTTTGGTAGTGTTTTTAAAGGCGAGTTTGTGTTAAAAAATCTTTTAATTTCAATATCCTGTTTTTGTTTTAGTACTGTTTGTTTACCGGTCTCTGTAACGACGAGGCGTTGCCGTGGGCATTGTGGACCCGGCATTTTGTAATGTTTTTGAGAGTTGTCTTTTGTGAATTCAATTTTTGTGGACTTTTGTTTTGTTTTTTTGTTTCTTTTTCATTTTTTTTTTTGTGTAATGTTATATATAGTAGCTAGCTTTTGCCCGCGGCTCCGCCCGCATGAATGTCGGTTTTCCGCTACATGGGAAATCCCGACAAAATAATAGATTTGTATAAAAAGCCTTAGAACCAGTTTTACTTAACCTCTCTTAAGGTACGAGAGGTAACGGCGGCTACTAAAACAGGGCTCAAGCTGTATCTTCAACTCTACTAGACCTATTTTGATGAAACATGTCGCAGTATTTAAGTTGGAATAGTATTTTTAAGACTGTAACAGTTTACCAAAATCTACCTGCAGGTTTTTGCGTGAAGCCCGAACAAACAAACAAACATCGACGTATTTGGTTCAGAAGACCTTAATTAGTCATTTTTAAAAATTTTGATTTTGAAAATTTTGACACTTAACAATTTTATAATAGTCTAGATAGACGGGACTATAAAATTGTAGTAGCCGTGAAGTCCTAAACTTTTTTTATTTTTTTTTTTTT